>PVLA01014153.1:0-32334 GCA_004027455.1 Hydrochoerus hydrochaeris
TCCTTCTTCTTCCGATCAGGGATCAAACTCACAACCTTGCACTTACCAGGCAAGTGCTTGAGCCACTGATTCTTAATAAATCGCCCTGGTTGGGCTGGAACTTGTCATCCTTCTTTTTCATCCTCCCAGATGCTGCGATTACAGAATTGTGCACCATGCCTAACCGAGGATTTTGTAAAATGCAAAACAACCTAGAGTACAGTATTTTCCCCATCTTTTCTACTAGCACCAGTGAGGTCTGATAAATATCCTTGCTGACGTCCATTCAATAACTGTAAGATTCTGCTACCTACTCTCTAACTGTACCTTCTTTACCTCTGATGACTGAGTTCTCCATAGTCCAAGAAACTTGGTGTCAGCTCTAAAATCATAGTACTCATATCAGCTGGAGAATTTACCACTGCATCCTTCGCCAAAGAGAACTACAATGCTCTTCAGTGATTTAGTCTTTCCCTCCACTTGTGTGTTTCCTGCTTTGAAGAGAATGTGCCTGGCAATCAGGAGATGCAGTTATAGGTGAGTAGAAGATTTTCCATTGTTGGGGACCACAAATTCACAATGGCTAATGTTTCATATGTCCCCAAGGGATAAATGTAGGTTTGGGATTATGCTATCACCCTTTCAAGACTTCCCATTAACTCTTTTGGGATGGGTCAACCTCTCCCACATTAAGACCAAACTAAAACTAGTAAGATGAAAAAGAACACTCCAGGGCAAGATCCTTCTTAGCATAAGATCATCTCCACCCTCTGGCGTCATCCCAGCATTACCCACTGCCTGCTGAGTCATCAGCCTCTGAATCTTCCACCCACCCTGAATCTTCCGCTGGCCCCTCCTACACTGTGCACACCCAAGAAATAGTGGCCGATTGGAGTATGTTGGTCTCGGCCTGGCCTGTGGCACTGACCTCCCAGCCCTCATCATGCATTACTAAATTTATCTCTGTTTCTCATTGCATCCTTTCTCTGTACCCCTCATACAGGAAGTTGGGGATCTTGACCAAGTTCCCAGTAGTCCATGAAGGGTTCACCCACACTCTCACTAAATGAGCTATTAGAATCATGGCTGGCTGTTTAAACTCGCACACTGAAATTATATATATGTATTTAATACATATATATGTATGTATATATATATATATATATATGTATTATCCATATTTTTGTCACCATAAGTTTGCAAAGTATAAATTCTCTTGCTATAGAAGTAGCAGGCTACAAATTGACACTTAATGCAATATTTTTTCCCTGATATTAGCCAGTGGGAGAATCAATAATTGTCTGCATCAAATCCCCTTTTTGTGTTTAACACAGTGAAGATTACCTGCTTTTCAAATTAATTTATTTATGATACCTAGAGCTGTGATTTGTGCAAGAATTTAGTGATGAAGGTCCTTTCATGACAACTGACAGAATTTCCCAGGGGATTTTCACACTGCTGAGAAGCAGTGCTGTTACCAATAGTCCTTGCCAGGAGTGAGAGAAAGCTGTATCTCCACCGAATGTAACTGGGTGTGTAGTTTTTCCTTTTTTTTTTTTTTTGTATTGGAAGATTTTTCACTCCAGTGACTACTCTGGTACACTCTAGTGTTCTCTAATCTTACTTTCTTTCCTTTTTTTTGAATCCAGGACCTTGTGCTTAGCCAGGCAGGCACTTATTTGTGCCACTGAGCTACATCCCTGACCCTTACTTTTCCTTATTGAAAACTACTGTACACTGAAAAAGGAGATAAAAGAGGGTATCAGGAAATAGAAAGAGCCGGCCCTGGTGGCGCACATCTGTAATCTCAGCTCCCTGTAACTGGGAGGCTGAGGCAGGAGGACTACCCCAAGTTGGAGGCCAGCTGAGACGACATAGCAAGTTCAAGGCAAGACCCTGTCTCAAAAAACAAAAGCAAAAGTGATATATGAAGCGGGCACCACTTTTCAAAATCTACCTCCTGGTCATCATAGTGGGGCTCCCTAGACACATGGGCCCCCATCTCCGTGCCCATTATGGGTCCCATAATTACTGTAATAATTTTTTGGTTTTTGTCCTTGTGCCTTCAGGCTCCTCTCGCGCTTTATGCCAGAATACAGGCGTTCACTACCAAAGAAATCCTTCCACTGAGCGACAGACCTCGCAGACTCAGAACAGGTCCCTCAGTCCCATTCCCTTCTGCCCTGGGCCCCAACGATGTCTTGTCTCAGCAGGAAACAGCCAGAGAGACTCCACAGCGCTCCCTCACACCAAAGAGATGGGAATGTTAGGTTCCCCGTCTGAGAGACAGCACAATCATCATGGCACCGGTTCAAAACTGTGCCCTGATAAGGCATATCTCCTTCTTCCCAGAAGCCCCCTATAGCTTCTCCCTCCCGAAAGTCTGTGCCAAAGCTCAGGTATGTAAAGGTTTACCCAATCCCCTGCACTCTCACAAAATAAATCCGCTTACCTCGTCCCCACAGCCCTACCCCCATCAGAACCGGTACCAGGTGGAACCTGCCCTGTCTGCAGGGAGAGCTGCCACAGCCTTCTCTATGGTGCTCCCTCCTTGCCCTGCCGCATTAAACTCTTTTCTTATCTACTTGCCCCCTCTCTTTAATAATCTGTGCTGCTCTAGATTGAGTACAAATCACCCAATTAAAAAGGAACTAGGATGGAGGAAGGGGAAAGGAAACAAGGGAAAAGGGAGAAAAAAATGCTAGTTTGTTATAATTTTAGTATCTCAGTTCATAGAAAAGAAAGGTTGTTGCTGGTATCTCTTGGAGAATTTTTATGCCCCGATCTTATACTCTGAGTAACTACTTTAAAGATAACAATATGCAATGTATTAACTATTGCTATTCTCCTATTATCTTGTTATGAAATTTTGTTTTGTCTTTTTTTCTGCAAAATTAAAAAAACTAAAACAAGAACAAGAAAGACATCTTTTGTTCTTGTGTAAGAAGAAACAATACAGTTAAAATGATCATAGTGCCAAAATTGTTATACAGTTTTAATGTCTCCAACTTCCAAGTTCAGGTTCAATGCCAGTCTTCACAAAGTGTTTCCACTCCTTCTAGTCCTCCAACCTCATCAGCACCTGCAGGCTCATGGAACCAAGCCAGGCACTCCTTGCTGTTTTGGAAAGTGTTCCTCTCCACTTCTGGTCTAGCAGGGTGTTGGGATACACAAAAGCAGATTTTACACTTTTTGAGGCTACTTCCTGTACCCATTCCATTTACTGGGCCCCTCTCTCTCCCTCTGTCTCTGTGAGATAAAACTTATTTTTAAAGAATAAACCTTTGCTTTCTAAAAAGTAAGCATAAGTAAGGTGGTTT
The DNA here is from genome assembly GCA_004027455.1 of Hydrochoerus hydrochaeris. Lineage (NCBI taxonomy): Eukaryota > Metazoa > Chordata > Mammalia > Rodentia > Hydrochaeridae > Hydrochoerus > Hydrochoerus hydrochaeris. The sequence goes on from PVLA01014153.1 coordinate 3,300, forward strand.
GACTAAGTGGACATTTTACTTGAGCTCAATCATCAAAAGTTATTTTCCATTGATGAATTTTTAAAGGCTAGTTATAATAATGTCTTTTAGTTTTATAGTAGATAGTTCTTAGACAAGCACCAATTCTTCTTTTTCTTTCTTTTTTTTTTTTTTTTGGTGGGGGAAGGTGTGGTTCTGCTTCTTGCTGAGTCTCTTCCTCATCTCCCTGGCAGAGCCTGGCTAATGGGAGGGCGTCAACACCAATTCTGAATCTTACTTATTTTGAAAACTAAGTAATACAATTCCCATGAAGTGCAGTATAATACCCCAGTGTTATCTGCTTTTTGGCAAGTATCTTGCATATGCAATTTAAAATTTTGCCTTAAGACAATTCTGGATGAAAGTTTTATAATTATATAAGTATTGTACCTAATTTATATTGCTCATATATGACTTTTGCCTATTTTGTGCAGCTTTTTCTTATTTCCTGATTGGGATTTCATAGTATTTTTTGTGACACTGTTAATGGCAAAAGGTGGTCAAATTTTTACATTCCCAGGCTGACTTTTAATACAGTTACATTAATCCACTTGACTATTATCTGTGTCATGTAAATCAATATCAAAATCTAAGTCATCATTTCTTTTGCAGCTTATTCTATGATTGGATCTTTTTTTCAATATTTGCTAGTTCTTTACTGAATGGAATAACAATGTCTTCTTTTTTTTTTTTTACACACTTTGCACAGACTTCAAGTTCATAAGCACATGGTCTACACTTTATGTGGTAAGAATTGTTCACTGTCTTTTGTAAATGTTTAACACATTTTTTAGGTTTTGATAACAGTTTGTTTGCTGTATTTTACCTGCCATTCGAGAACTTCTTCATGATGCTGACATAGTCCATCATAACGTTGTGCATTAGTTTTCTTGGTCAGACTTGGCATTTTGGAAGGTAAACATATTCTGGTGTTTCTGAGCTGCCTTTCTGGGAGCTCTTTGCCGAAACTGTGACCACCTTCCCATGGGCACAGCAAAAATGTCACAGAGAAGACCAAGGAACCTGCCCCATGGTGTGGTCACTTCAGCCTTACTCTTTCTTGAATAATCTTGACAGAAGACCTAACTAGACAATGAATTCAACTGATCCTATAATTTAGCAACATGTGGGCACAACGTGAGTATGTTTGGCTCTTTTAGCTTCAAGACTGCAAGTAATAAAAAAAATCCTTCTCATACCATAAGATCAAGTCCTTGTTTTTTTGGTCCCTACTTTAAGCTAAGAATTTGACAGTCTGAGTTTGTTGTTCATTCCCTTTGAGTTGTGTGCTGCTAGTATAAATTACTACTCTCAACATACTTCTGCTGAAAGATTTTCCTTCTGTAGGATGTTTTCCTAGATGGCTACACTCGGTCATTCTATACCAGGATGTTTGCTGTGAACATTGTAGGTCATGAACACTGGAAAAAATGTCTTGATAATAGCTGCAAGTTTTCTTCTCTCAGTTCCTAATCTAACTTCTATTTCTGCATTTCATCATGTACTCATGTCTGTATGATAAATAGATATGAAAAAGTTACAAAATAGGTCTGGTATTACACAGTTTTATGAGAAAGGGAGTGTTGCATAGCTGGAAAACAATGGCTAATCTTCACAGAAGAGCCGGACCAATGAAAACACCATCATTACAGGGCACAGGAACTACGGCTTCCTCAACTGATTCCACCCTCTTTTCACACTGGGCGCCGGCCCTAAACTGCTGCCCCTGATGCCACTGGAGAATGAGTGTAGCTGCTCTCTCTGAACCAACCATTCCAGAAGAGTCTCAATGTTACACATATTTGCATGAATGAGTGATTCCAGGACTTGGTAGAAGTAGCCCGGATCATGTGCCTGTCTGTATATTTCTAAGAGTGGGTGTGTATAGGAAAATAATACCTGGGAATTTCACATTCTACAGGGGGAAAATGGTTCTATTTTAGAAAAAGATGCTCTAAACAGGGGAAGGGCTTTCAGATGCTGAGTAACTAAGCCAAATAAAAAATGTTCACTGCAGAAGTCACTGACACACAGATTGAAGATAATGAAATCAACCAGGAGGAAACACACTGCACACTGCGTTACATGTCACATTTATATTGATGAGGTTTGTGTTAGTCTGGGTTCTCAAAACAAACACACATCACAATAAGATTAGATGTGCTCAAGATTTCTGGAAGAAAATGCCTGTGAGGAAAAACAGGCAGAGACTGGAGAAAGCTGAGAGCAGTTTCAGTGTGACTCTTCTGTAGTACAGAGGGAAGGAAAGAAGTTTCTGGCAAGAATGAATAGAGCCAGGTATGGTGGTACATATGTATAACCTCAGCACTCTGGGAGGCTGAGGCAGGAAGATTTTAAATTCCAGCCCAGCCTGGACGGTTTAGAAAGCCTTCGTCTTAAAATAAAAATGGTCTGGAGATGTTGGTCAGTGTGACGACTCTGGGTTCAATTCCTAGTACTGGAAAAAAAATGACCAGGATCCTTCAGAAAAAAATTCAGAATTGCTATCAAAAGAGTCCCATGTGTTCCAGAACGAGCCAGACTAAATATCCCTTACACAAGATATGTCATTGGCTGGGAGATGCCCATTAGAATTGCTGTAACACAAATTAGTAATGGATTTCAGAGCACAGCATCTATAGCCATAGGAATTAAGCTTTGTAGATTAGTCCAACTGAAATGTGCATTTCCCGGCCTCTACATTATTTCCCATGCATATTTGTTCTGCCTCTAATCAAAGGTAAGCAATTTCTCCTATAAGGAATAAGACTATTCTGTGTAGATGTGGTGGCCCATGCCTGTAATCCCAATACTTGGGAAGCTGAGGCAGGAGGATCACTACAAATTTGAGTCAACCTGGGTTACATAATGAGTTCAAGGCCAGCCTGAATTACATAGTGAGATCCTGTCTCAAAACAAAACACAAACAAACAAACAAACTACCCTGAAAAAAGACTGAATGGTGGTGGGGTTGCTTGGCAAAAATATGGTGCTATTGTGGTAACTATTCTTTCATTTCTGATATTATTAATTTGTGGATCATGCAGTTTTTGGATCGCTTTTGATTTTACTCTTTTCTCTTCTAAGATATCTCACTACGTGAGGGGAATCACTGTGCCACTGATACTGGAGGGAAAGAAGGCCTTAGTTCTGCAGATTCCCGTTGGTCTCAGCATCCCTGTGTATGGACTGGACTGCTCTATGGACTGGGCCACTGAGCCCTCTAGCATTTTTACCTTGCATTGCTGGAGTCCATTTCCAGAATGTGCACTCTGGCCATTTGTATTGGTCATAAAATCTCTGCTTAAGGTTATCCCTTCCTCCTGACGCCCCTTTTCCTTCTCAGCACCTCTTTGTTCCATAGAATAACCCAGAAATCTTGGGCCATAGTGAGAAATAAGTATGCCTCAAATTCAGCCATCTAGCCCAAAATAATTGTTTTTCCTGGAGAAATCTTGAGATTTGTTCAATTTTAAGATTACAGAGTTTCTTAACTGTATGATAAAAGAACACAAAGACCTGTGATAAGAAAATGGAAAAAGAAAAAGATTAGAGACAAAAGTACAAATATTTCTTTCATTTAGATGGTTCTGTAGCTGTGAAACCATGGCACAAGTTATAATTTAATTAATTATCCAGAAATAGGAGCTGCATAAGATCCAAATAAATGACTCTTGGGAAAACTGAGCAGAGGAGAACTGTTTGAAATAAATCTTAAAGACAAAGTAATATAGAGAGCCAACAGGCTTCCAGTTGCAGTTGGATTTCAATTTCTTGGATCCACTATTATAATTTTTCCCACCTTGTCAGTAGGAGAAACATTAAATGTAGAAATCTGAGTATTTCTAATAGAAGAACCACAATTTATTAATGATGAATTTATTTATAATGTAAGTGAACAAATCCAATTCCCTAGAGCAAACATATTAAATGTAAATGTAAATTAAATGAGCCATTCAGTATTTAACACACTTTTCATTGAAAGTGAAAAAGTTTTGCCCTAGAGTAATTTACAGGACATTATGGCGGTAGTTCAACATGGTGGAAGGCCAAATCAGGAGGGCTTACGATGGTCAGCCACAGAGTTGGATGAGGAAGTGTGCAGAGGGTGTCTGCATGCTGGAGACTGAAAGACTCAACCCAAGGTCTGGAGTTCACTCCAATGTCCGGTGTAAGTCCGCACCAGCAGGCTGATGGGCCTGCGACAGAAGGCTGAAAGCCCTACGATGGAAGGCTGAAGAGTCTATGCTGTAAAGCTGAAGAGTCTACACTGTAAGCCAGGAGATGACATCCAAACCAAAGGCAAAGACTGGACCTTCTCCAGCAAATGGAATGCATTGGTCTTTCCTCCTTCCCTTTCATACTGTCCAGGTGATGAGGCACCCTAGGGTGGGCCTTCTACACCGTAGGGTGTAGAGTTGCTAAATCCATTTAGTTAAGCTTCTAAATGTCTGAAGTTGACACAATCAATCAACTACTACACTGGTCTTCCTCGCAACTCCAATGGCGTTCAAGGTCGCTAGACTGTCATCCTGGTTCCACATCACTTAAGCTAAGTGGTGCCCTCCTAACCCTAAATCTAAATAACCTGAGTGATCATCTCATCTTTTATCTCCCATTCATCTCTGTCCAGACCCCGCAGCCACAACTTTCAGGCTAAGTCATGTTTTGTTATCCTATTTGGTTCCCGATCCCTCAAATTCTATTAATTATTATTATTTTTGCTGTAGGACTCTAGGCAGTCTTTCCTAAACACTCCCACATACGATAATTGTCTTCATGCTATTCTACATAACATCTATCTAAGTTCTTTCTACCCTTAGCTGTTTAGTTAAACATGAGATCCCTGTGGGTCTAGGCTCTTGCCTCCGTTATAGGGACGTAGCTACAGCCCTCCTCACCCCTACTCTGTAATTTCCCAAACATGATTCAATTGTCAGACTTTATATTTCTCATGCTTCCTATTCTTTCCAGCTCAACTCCTGGACCAAAGACAAGTCCTAACAACACTTTTAACTTTTACCCTTTCAGACTGGGGAATAACTACCTTTCATAACTTCACCCCTCCCAACCCCATGCTTATTTTTCAGATTCTTCCTCACCATGGTATGGATGAAATGACACATTTGGATCAAGGGCACCTTTCCTTCTACCTCTCATGGGTCCTTAAATATGATCGTGGCCTGCCTCCTCACAGCACGTTGTCTTTTTATTTCTCCAATCTAAGATGCGAGCGTTCACCAAGATAAAGTTGTCCTGACTAAAACACCTGGCACCAGCTTCTACATGGGCATCAACTGCCATCCTGTCAACCTTCCTAAACCCAAACATGATGCCCCTGTTCAGCAGAAAGTAGAAAGAGTCTTTGCCCTTTTCCTGAGAATGAAAGAGTTTTGCCCTAGAATGAATTACAGGACATTATGGCAGTAGTTCAGCATGGTGGAAGGCCAAATCAGGAAGCTTACCCTGACAGTCACTTCCTCCTTCTTCCCCAATTACAGTTTCCTCTTTCCTTTCCCTGTGTATGCAAAGAAATTCCATTCAGCTCCTCACATATCATCAAGGCCGGGCCCCAAGCACCACCTCCGGTCAAAGGTCACATATACTCCACACCCCCATATCTGGTCAGAGGAGAAAGCCAAACCCTTGCTGGTTGTGGGCTCTTCTCCATGTCCTTTAAATAAAAAGGTCACTTTTACTTTTTCTTATATTTTGCTTCTCTATTGTGTCAGAAAACTCCAACAGAATGTACATTTGTGGGTTTTTTTTTTTTTTTTTTGCTTTTTTGAGACAGGGTTTTGCTATGTAGTTCAGACCGGCCTTGAATTCCTATGTAGCCCAGGCTGGCCTCCAACTCATGGTGATGTTCAGTCTACCAAGAGCTGGGATTGCAGGTATGTAGTACCATGCCTGGTTTGCATGCTACATTTTAAAAAGAATAAAAACAAACTTTATATTGAATAACTCAGAAAGAATTTGTTTTTAATCCTGGGTATCCTGAAGATTAAAATAAAGAGAAATATTTTGCTCTTTATCGGTTAGGGTCCCAGAATGAAAGGAGATAGAATAACAAAACCAAGACTTGAGAAATGACCAATAAGGGACTATTTACAAAGGTGGGGTTTAGCCCTAAACTTTAGGGGAATCTGAGATCTGGAAGAAGTGATATGGAGGGAGAGGGTCACCATCGAAAGGCCTGGTGGCATATGCTTATATTCCCCACACTGGGGAGGCTGAGACAGGATTGTTGTAAGTTTGAGGCCAGCCTGGGTTACACAGTTGGCCAGCCTGAACTGCATAGTGAAACCCTGTCTCAAAAAGACGTAAAAAAAATAATCAAACAAACAAAAACCCAAAACTGAGATTCCTGCATAGTGATTTGGAGACAACTGGGAGAATAAATAACCTGACTTCAATCCTCTCTTCCATTCTGTCAGAAATATTGACCAGACTCATCCAGAAACCAAAGAGCAAGGAAATTGTTAATGTACTCTTTAAGGGTTAGTTGCCAAGAAAAGGAGCATGCTGGATAGTTGATCTAAAGAGGTAAGGAGAAGAATTACACTGCACTAATAAATAATATCTTCCCCCATCTGTCTCTTTGTTTGGTTTGACACTGCTTGACTTTAAATACTTTTAGATCTTACCACAAGTTAAATGACACAACTGTATATACTGTTTTCTTCCCAAAGCTTAGAATTGTGATATATGATTTCTATTAAAATCAACTAAGGCTAATTCAGTTTTCACGATAGAAACCATACTCTAGCAAGAGGGAAAGGAAACCAAATGGCACACACAGCTCAAAAGTTCTGGGAGACATATATCATTAGAAAATGAGTTTGATTCTGGAAGACTGCTTGTTCCATGCTAGAGGTTTAAGTTTTTCTTGTAAATAGTGAAGGAAATCAGTGGAAGCATGTAAGCAGGACAATGAGAACAAAAGCACTGCTTGATCAGAAAGATGAAGCAAACAAGATATAGGAAACAATGCTCTCTAGTAAATAAAGTTAAAGGAACAGGAGGAATATTACAAATGGATATTAGAAATGATGGTGATATGGAGGAACAAAATTTCTGACCTACTGTATGTCCAGTATGAGTTTGTGGTCTCTAAAATCAAAGAATGAATTTTAGGAACAACAGAGGTTAAGAGCAAAAATATTTATTAAGAGAAAGAAAGCTTCTGTCTGAGAGAGGCAGATGGGGTCCTGAGTGGGTTGCCAAAATTTCATTCTTTTCTAAGGATTTTTACAGAGTAAAACCATGAGGTGAGGTGGGTCTAAATTGGGGGAAACTGGGAATTTGCAAGGCAGATGGGTATGAGGTGGGACAGAGCTATGATCAAACCAATCAGATTAATTGTTCAGGCAGAATTGACCAAATTAGGGACAAATAGGGAAGCGAGTCGTGTAAACAAGTGAGCATTCTTTATGGATCAGTGACTCTTCCCATAGGGAGTTAGGATGGTGACTCCTGGCTTCTCAGAGTAATCCATACCTAATCCCTAATGTTTATACTTAGGGTGTGGTTCCATTTGCCTTTGCTTCTGTTTTGAGATCTGGCCTACAATAAGAGGTGTGTGTCTCCAAGTTCATAAGACATCTGATCCTTTGTGCCACTTTTCTCGAGGGCCTATCCCTGTCTCACTGCCTATATTTCTAACTCAGCTGCATGTAACAATAGGATCTCAAGAATAATCTTATCTATTGATGAAAAATTTAGGGTCACTTTAGGGAAGACTGAAGGAAACAAAAGGAGAGAAGCTTCAAATGGTGGTGTACACTATAACATCAGCATTGGGAGAGAATGAGGCAGGAGGATCAACACAAGTTTGAGGTCAGCCTAGACTACATAGGAAGTTTCTGTCTCAAAAAACAAACAAAAAACCCAAACCAAACCAAACTAAGTTTAGCCTGTGCCAGTCAAAGCTATCGGTCTTCAGCTGCATCACTTTGTTAGCAGCTTCTTCCCAGGGCTTAGCAGTTACTGGCCATGGTGGATTGACAACTGGTGGTCAACTTGTAACAACTAGCTGGACTGATTCAGCTTAGTGATGGGAATGGATGGCCCACCTGAGGATTGTTGGTAACATAAAAATGAGAACTGGAGAGGAAGAAATAGTGTTAGTTCTCCTATTGTCTTTGGCTTTCCTGGAGGGGTTTGTCAAGCTTCTTTCCTGATAGGAACTCCATTGTTCTCATCATTAGAGGAGCTCTGGACCTTGTTGTCAATGAGGATGACTGTGGTACTTTTGGGGGGAGCCCTGGTCCTTACTTGGAGCATTGCTTCTTGGCTCCAGTGCAGATTCCTCAACCTACTGGCACAGATCCTTCATCCTGCTGGCACAGACTTTCTAGCTTCCACCACTGAACTTTGGGCCTTCCCAGCACAGAACTGTGAAACAGACTTGCATTGAGACATTGCCATGGGCTCCAGTTGGACTAAAGTGGAACACTGTCATGGGCTCTAGGTCTTCAGCTGGACTCATGCAAGATATCGCCATGTCATCCGGGCCCTCAGCTGGATTCTTTGGGTCTTTAGTGTATGGACCCTCAGCTGGATTCTTTGGGTCTTTAGTGTATTCCTGCACTTTCTATGTTTGATTTTTGGGGTGACTGTTATAATTTGCAAGTTATGTGTCCTGCACTGAACTGTTTCCCTTGCCCTGACTACAACACTGACTAAACCTGTTAAAAAGCAAGCCTGCATTGTCACAGAACTCCCAGAAGCTCGCTTGAAGAACAGGAGAGGCAAATGGAAAGGGAAAACTGCAATTAGGTGAAGTTTGATGAAAGTGAAAGGCAGAAAGTAAGACTCATTCTGGTAACTGTATTTGGACATTGAGGTAATGCTGAGAGGACTGAGGGGTTAATAGGGCCATGGACCAGAAATATCTCTTGAGAGTCATTGCAGAGAAAGAAGCTGGAGCCCAGTTTGATAGTAGTTACCTTTAATAAGCTGCCTGGTGACTGATGAAAGAAGACAGGAACAACTGTAACGGAATCTTAATGAAAAGCCAGATTTCTTTTTAAAATTTATTTTCCCAAACCCATTTTATTTGAAGAAGAGGAAGAGGAAGGGGAGGAAGAAGGAGGAGCAGGAGGAAGAGAAGGAAGAGGAAAAGGAGGAGGAGAAAAAGAAAAAGAACTACAACAAAATTTCAAAACAAGTCATTCTGGGGGGCAACAATGGTACATATATTGCCTACTGTCATCACCAAAATCATTCACCCAGAGCACAAGACATCTGCATTCAATTGGTGGAACAATACCAGCACAGATCGAGAAATTAGACTTAAAAGAAAGAAATTTTTGCTTTCTACAAGTAGGGGATGGAGGAGCAACTGAAGTGGCCCGCTAAGACTGTGGACACAAAGCTGTCTCCCTCGTCCAGAAGACAGCGTCCCAAGCTCCGCTCCAGGCGTCTGTTCCTCCACTTCTGGGTTCCGGCTGGTTCACTGGAGACCTCCGTGCGATCGGAGCCCACACCGTATTCGGATCTGCAGGTTTAAGGGTGGATTTCTGCCTATTTTCAGGTAAGCTGTCAGGGACAAAGCCTAGGCCATCAGGAAAATATTATAAATCCTGCCGAACAAGAACATGGATGTCGGGGCTGGTGATTTAGTTCAGCGGTATAAGCGCCTGCCTGGCGAGTGCAACATGGTGAGTTCAATCCCTGATACAAAAAAAAAAAAAAAAAAGAACATGGATGTCCTACCTCGGCGTGTGTGCCATAGTACGAGCCGGGGAACCGCAACGCCCGCGGGGTCAGGGAGTGCAAGCCCCAGACACCCTAGCGCTCGCCGGCGGGGGGGGCGGGGCCGGGGTTGGAGGGCTAGGCCCGCGCGCCGCGAACCACGTGACCCCGCTTCGCCGAGTCCGTGGCGCATGCGCGCCATGTCCTAGTCCAGGCGGCCGCGCTGCTGGTGGCGGGTGCTTCGGTGAGCGCTGTGGCGGTGGGAATACCATCTTCAGCTAGGTTGGCCCGGGTTTCGGCTTGTGGCAGTGAGTGGCGTGAGTCGTAAGGACAGCGGGGACGGGCCCCTTGGAGTAGACCGGAGAAGGTGGCTCTCACGGCCGGAAGGGACCCAGAGCGCCTCAGGCCGCGGCCTCGCTGTCCGCCTGCCCCGTGCGTGCGCGGCCTGGCCTGGGTTCGGCGTCCGGCTGCCCGTCGCTTTCTGCTGCCCACCTGTTGGGTGGGGCCGTGCAAGGTTTTTGCTCTGAGACCGAAGGCTTCTCTCCAGGGGGGCGCTAGGTGGGGTGTGGGGGAGTGGGTATCGCCACTTGGATGTAGGAAGCGATTTAGGCGCGACTGTGGAGCCCGGTTTGTTCTAGCCGGGGTCCAGCGTGGCCGGGACCGCTGCGAAGGCAAGAGTCTCCTTAGCAGCGCCCAGAGCGTCAGAAGGGTGCCGTGCAAATTCTATCAATAAAGCATCGGGGCGCCTTGTAGAAGGCTGTGTTCTTGGTACTATACAGCAGTACTTTGGGGACCCCAGATTGCAGCACCCAGAGCTTTTGGCAGGATAGGCAAGAAACAAAAACGGCATGAAATGTCATAGTAGGATCTTGGAAAGGAATGTTTATGTGTTTTTACCTTTTTTTACCTTTTGTAGTCGGATACCAGCACTGGTGTATTTCTTGCTCTAACCTATCTTTTAATTTAATAATACTTTAATAATGCTGTTAATGCATTATTGAAGATGCTGTAATACCATATAGTAATGTTACCTCAGTTTGAAGTTCTTAGTTTGTTATTCGTGGTCTTCTGTCAGAGGACTTAAGGTTGTTTGGCCGCTGCTTTCATCTGTTCAGAAATAAACTTTTCACAGCTGGAAAAGTTGAGGCTTAAGAAAGCACGGTTTGTACAGGAAGTATGAAGGTTATGTTGGAATTTGAAGTATTTTGGGCTCTGTGGGAGTTTCAGTCGGCTTAAAAAAAACAAAAAACAAACCCAAGCAAGCAGCTGCCGTCCTGTTCTTTCCTGCTTTGCCCCTTCTAGAGTTGCAAAAGTTAGAACCTTCTGCCATTCGCTTTCAGGTAGGGATAAAGTAATGTGGAAAGGAATAGTTCTGAAGAATAGTTCTTAGATTGTCAACTCAAATAGGAGTTAACTAGAGATTCCTGACTGATAGCAGGTGGTGTGAGATATTTAAAGTGAGAATAGAAAAGCAAGATTTATTTTTTAAAGTCCGAGAATATGTATTTGGTAATATTCCTACCTGCTTATAGTTGAATTAAGAAAAAGGGTTTTATAAGCCAAATGCTAAAAACTATGTTATATTCAATAGAACAGAACCTTTTATGGTATGTTAGTGAATAATTCTGTTTAAGACAGAACTTAAAAAAAAAGCCAAAAGAAGAAGAAAGTAATAGTTGAAGACAAATGGTACCTTTTTTTTTTTTTAACAAATCTGACAATAATACAGATATTTTTGATAATACAGATGTTTATTTATTTATTTTTGGAGCCGGGGATCAAACTCACGACCTTGAGTTTTCCAAGCAGGCACTTAGGCCGCTGAGCTAAACCTCCTGCTACAGATGCTTATTTAAACATACACACACACACACACACACACACATACACATATATATAAATTCCAATTTCTGGCACATAATCAAGTGTTTAAATGTTGCAACATAGATTACCTCTGGTGTAGATTATAGATTACATCTGCAAACATAAGAGACATACACAGAACCATAAAAGAAGCTATTAGGTCTATTGACCCCTGTTAAATAAATATTGATCATTTAAGTTATACTCCAAAAGATCTTTTAAATTTTAAGATAGCATCCTGATTGTTAGGTGTATAAGATGTTTCATGTAATGTAAGTATACTAAAAGCTAAAACATATAATATAGAACCTAATTTTTCCATATTCTGCATATTCACTCTGTAATTTTTCATGTTTCTTTCCATACTTCTGTGCTTTATCCTGTAATTTTTTTGCCCCTCCCCCTTTAGCCATGCAGAAGTGTAGGTAGAATTTTTTTGTAAAGTGAAAATAAAATTATGCCTCAAGTGAGAAGGTGGGCAGTACTTATCATATAATTTTACAGGAAAGTATATAATTGGGAAAAGATATCCATTGATTTGGTGAGTTGAAAGTTTTGTTAGTCTGAGGGAATAGCATGTGTTATAACTCAGACATGAAGAATGTAAATGGGCTCTGGAAATGGCAGTTAGGAAGAATATTGTAGGATTAGTATGTTTGAAAAATTAAGGGCTGTCCTTTATCACTGATTTGGAGATGCTTATTCATGCTAGTATACATACACCAGGAACCATTTTAGGTTCTTGGGACACAACAAGGCCCCTAGTAATACTAGTTTATTGTAGTAATAGATAAATGGTTTTCAAATTTTTTGACTGAACCCTTAATAAAGGATGTACGTGTGACAGTACAACTCTGTAATAGTTGAATTGTGTGTGTTTCAACAATACGCACTTAATGTGTGTATGCATTCTGAGTTTTTGTTTTTCCACTAAACAATTAGAAACTGGTTTGAAGCCATCTGCACTTTGAAAAACATCTATCTGGGGGTAGATTAAAAATTAAATTTTAACAGTACTGTGAATGAAAAGAAGAGTTGAATTTTGGAGATTTTTGTTTTCGTTTTTTTGTTTGTTTTTTGATAGGAGTTTGTGAAGTAGCCTTGAATGGTGCGATCCTTCTGCCTAAGCCTCCCAGGGTGCTGGGGCTACAGGCTCATGCTACCTTGTCTGGTGAGATAGTTAATTTTTATAGCAAAATTTGCATGTTTATTTTTTGGATGAGGCTTACTTAATGTGATTGTCTCAGAGTTGCTTAATGAGTAGGAAGCCAGCTCTTTAATTCAATTCTGTTCTAGTGCTGAAACACTTATCACTTCATTTTCATTTGGTTATGAAAGTAATATGCCAGAAAAAAATAAAAGTGATATGCTAGGTTTCAGTATGGGTGACTAAAGACCCTAGTGCTATTTTATATTCAGTGAAAACTGAATGTTTTCTAGGGCTCTAGATGTACTATGTCTCTCTGTACTGGTAGGTCTGTTCCTTACCCTTAAGAAATATTGTAAGGAAGAGAAACATAGAACAATTATCACAATGTGGTGTGGCGAAAAAGACAGGATTTTATGGGTCTGTTACTGCGGGCAGCCTAACTTACTGGAGTAGTGTGGCAATACTTTTCAAGTAGTGATGTTTAAACTTTGCCTAGAACAACGAGTCAGCTTTAGTTAGTTGAAGACACTCAGTGGGAATGTGTTAGTGAGATAGAGACCTGGGAGAGCATTTCAGGTAGAAGAAACTACATAGGCTAAGGTCCCAAGGTGGTGAAACTAAGAAGGTGTATGGGGGAGGGGGCGTAGAAGTTAGCAGAGAAGAAGCCAGTTTTTGGTGTTAGGATGGGATTGAACCCTAGCTCTGTTTCTTATAATACAGGTAAACTTGAAGTTTATTTAGCTTTAAATTTTTATTTCTTCATCCTTTAAAATGGGGAAATGATAAAAGATTTGTTTAGTAACATCTCTTATTATTGTTATTAATAGCTAGTAATTAAAGTCATAATGATACCTCATGCTGTGCCTTCATTCTCTCACAAATGGGTATCTGCTTAGTACTCCATATACAGTGTGTGGGAGTAATTGTGTTATATTGTCATAAAACATACTTTTACTATGTAAAGCATTAGGGAAACTTTGCTATTTTCAATTTGAAAATGGAAAGGAAACGACATAGCAATAATGGTGTGAATAAAAAGCAGTTGGCTAATTCTTATAGTAGTGTATGCTAAATAAATATTCACTGCTTGGAATGTAATAAATTCTCTGAATAAAAGGAAAAAAGGTAGAGCAAAGTGCTTGGGTAGAAATAATTTACAACTTTAAGTCATTTGACCCCAAGTAGGTTAGGGTTAGGGTTAGATGATGGTGTTTTTAGTAAAGAAGGTGAGGAAGGGACCTGTGTATCTGGAAGATCATTCTGGGTCTAGGGAACAAACAGCAGTGCGAAGGCTGGAGAGAGTGGACATGAGCTAACAAGATGGGAGTGTGACTGCTGAGAGTGAGAGTACTGCAAGGTGAAGTCAGAGGTGTGATTTACATTTTTGAAACATCACTAACTGCTGTGTTGAGAATAACCAATACAAGAAGGCGGGAATGAGGTGGGATGAGAGAAAAAGCAAGAGGCCTGTAGAATGTTACAGAACACTGTGATAGTATTCTGAGAGTGTCGTGGCTTAAGTGAATATTACAAGAAATGGTGTTCTGAGTAATTTGTGAAAGATGCCCTAACAGATTGGTTGGGTGTGGAGAAAAGAGAAGATAGTCAAAGACAATTTGAATGCTTTTGGTGAGCAGCTGGAAGAAGGGCTTTTCTCAGTGGAGATAGGGAAGGTTATGGATACAGCAGATTTTGGGAGACAGATCAGTCATAAACTTGGACATTTTACTGTTGAAATCATTTCATATGCAGGAGATGTCAAGGAGGCAATTGGATATATGGCTCTTGAGTTTGGAAAAGAGGTCTAGTATAGAGATCCCTTTGCTGTCCTCATCGCAGTCTGGAAAGTTAGTAATTATAATCTCATGGAAAAGTTACTGAAATTCTGGTGAGTTAATTCCAGTGTACCACTTCCAGTGCAACCCACGGTGAGAATAAAGGCATTAATGTATATTTATAATTGTGGGGGTGCCAAGGGGTTCTGTGCCTGGCCAGGATGAAGATTCATTGGAACAAAGGCCTTGATCCAGGGCCTAGCCTGGATTTTAGTAATTTGTGCAAAAGGGAGTGGCTTGAGGATGAGTGACTGAGAATGGAGGGAAAATATGTGAGTGTTGTGAACTGGAGTACTGTAAATGTAGCAGGCTTGAAAGCAGCTCTACAATAGGTAGAGAGAAGGATATGCAGAAAGATCAATCTGTCTAACACAATTGAAGGAGCATTTAATGTTCAGCTTCAACTCTGATTTGCAAACTTTTCTGCCTTAGGAAGTCATAGCCTCTTATCTTGAGGCTCAACCCAATTAACAGTCCTGTAGCTGTAGCTCTACATCCTGACCCCGCTACCATTTTTTGATAGGAGTCACAGGGGTAGGGTGGGGGTTGTAGGTGACTGTGACATAGCTTCAAAGATCACCAACTGAAAATTTTAGCCAATTGAAGGGAAAAGGAAATGGCTTAGCCAGCTCTGTACATATTCATACAGGGAGATAGGACCAGATTTAGCCAAAATGGAGATAATTGCTCTTTATTCAAGGAGAGTTGTCAGGTGATCCTCCACAGTGTGGGTTGGAGTATTTGAAAGCGTGTGAGATTAGGAGTTAATGGAGGTAGAGAAGATGATCAAGGACAGGCCTGGAGCACTAGTAACATTAAAAGAGCAGCTGGAAGAGGAGTACCAACTCTTGAGAGGTGGTCACAGTGATAGGAAGATGTAATATGAGGAGGTGGTGTGACCTAGAAACCAAGAAGAAATGATATCAAAGAGGAGGACGTGATCAGCCCAGGGACAGTGTTGATTTGGAAAAGGAGAGGGCCAAGGACAAAATCTTCAGTGATACTGATTCTTAGGGGACTGTGGAAAGAAAAAAAAAAGATTCTTTAAAGGTGTAGCCAGGCATGGTGCTACTTGCCTGGAGACTGAGGCAGGAGGATCACTACTGCAGGTTTGAGACCAATTTGAGTTATACAGTGAGTTCAGTGCCAGCTGCACTATGTAGAGAGACCTTGTCTCAAAAAACAAACCCAAAAAAAAGAATAAAGGAACAACCCATGTAGGAAGGAAACTAGGTGAGGTCAATTAAGTGAAAATAAAAAGAAACAAGAAAGTAGAAGGAAGTTATTTCTGTTGAATCTGTGAAAAGTAGTTTAGAAAGATGAACTGAAAGATGTTTAGTTGGATTTATAAGCAAGGAAATTATAGACTTCAATCTAAATTGAAGAGTAAATGGAATAGACAGATGTGAAAATAACAAACTTAAACTTTTTGGTTTCTCATTTTCTTTAGGACAAGGCCAAGACCCTAAAGTTAGCTTATAATTTCTCTTTGGTACTTTTTAAAAATTTTTTTGGTTTTTGAGATAAGCTGGGTTGAAATGATTATGCTGCCTATATTGGCCTCAAACTCATAGCAATCTTGTCTCAACTTCCAGAGTACTAGTATTACATATTTTGTTGTTGAGACAAGGTCTTGCCATATAGTTCAGGCTAGCATTGAACTCACTATGTTGCCTAGGCTGGCCTCAAACCCAAACAGTCCTCCTGCCTCAGCCTTTTGAGTACTGGTATTACAAGTGTCCATCACCCTGCTAGATAATTTGATTTTTTTGATATTGTGTTGTAGGAGTTCTTATATATTTTAGACAGTAAAATATATTGTTTATTTTGGTTATATTGTTCTTGGTTATATTGTTGGAAATAAGCCCTCAGATTCAATTCGTTGGTGCAGGTAATAAAGCATTTAGATACCAAGAAACCTCTGCAAGACAAATTTGCTTTTGCAAAAGGGCACAAGTACACCCCAGCAATGAAGTAGTAGATGCATAGGACAAAGAAAAGTTGGCCCTATTATCCTTAACACTGGAGAAGCAGCTGATCTTTTCCCCCCCATTGGTTGGGTTGAAGATTTAAAGTGCATCTCAATTGGCTAGTTTAAGTTGTGGGAGGGGAGGCTTTTAAAGGTTGCAGAAGGGAAGGAGAAGCTGGAGGGGAGAGGATGTCGGGAACACACTGTTTTGGCTATTGATTATAACCTGGCAGGGGAGTGGGATACTAACCGAGACCACCATGCTTGTGTAAAGGCGGCATGGCTTGGAATTTATTTGCCTGGGTGCAGACAGGCAGAGAGGGGCAAGACTGTCTTTCCTAACAGAGAAAAGTGTATCCCTTTTGTAGGGATGGAAAGAAGGCAGAGGGCATTAGGTGGGAAGATTTTAATAAATGTCTGCAGTCAGAGTTCTCTGGCAGTCTTGTACCTCAGTGGGCAAAGTTCTTGAAGTGTTTGGTGTAAATTTCTGCAGATGTTCCCAAGACCTGCAAAATTCCTTGTCCTATCTTACTTCCTTTGTGACCTCCTATGCTTGATTATGACAGCTTCCATCTGAGCTGAGTTCCCTGCAGAGAGTGGTGCCTCTGCTGGCAAGCAGGTTGGGGGCTGGGAGAGTCAGGTCCCATCCAATTTGAACCTTACATTGATAAGCTATCTTTAGGTCTACAGCTATTATTACCAGAATTTAGGTGTTTCCCAGAATTCAGTGTGTTCCCAAAGGGCTGCCAGGGGTAGACTGGTTTTAAGATGGAAGCAGTCCTGTTTATGTACTTCATTAGAAAAGATCTGGTTTCTTTCATGTGATAGGTAAAAATTTTCTCCCATTCCATAGGTTGCTTTTCCACACTGTTGGTTATGTTCTTTGATACACAAAAAATTGTAAGTTTGATATATTTCCCTCATTGGGCTGACTCTGAGAAGGTTCTTAAAGCTGAAATGAGAACCTAAAACAAACAGACAAACAAATATGTTAGGTTTTTTGGCACAGTTGAAAGACAAAGACAGAGATAAGAAAAGCCTTTATTGCTGGTGCACGAGGGCTGCTGGGGACTATAAAGACCCTCAAAGACAAAGCTGGGGGTCGCTTTTATAGGATTGAGATGGGGTAGAGACTGTGAGTGGACAGGTCATTGTGTCAGGAAAACTCTGGGAGACCTTTTGGTGTAGAGGTGGAGGCTAGGTGAGTGGACAGTGTCGGGAGGGTATCTTGGAAAAATTCAGACTCACACATCACAGTATAATTCAGTGCCACACACATTGCAAACTGGACAGCTTACATCATTATGAGAAATCCCCACTATGACCCCTGTGAAAAACCCATCAAGTGGGAAATTCGAATCTACAACCATGGCAGAAACCCAGGAATACTCTCTATCCAATGAATACTTAATCTTACCCACTCCCTAACAACCAACCTTCAAGTCCACATACCGTTAATACTATCTGTACCCAAAAACTTGCCTCCTAATTCCAAAAATCCACAACCCAGTCTCAAAAATCCTCAATACCAATCTGTATATCAGTATCTCAATCTCACTCATGCCTTCTTAAGCTCCTTTAATATAACAGCTGGCTTTGCCTACCCCTACAACAGGACCTATATATGGCCTCCCCTGTCATGTGAAACACCACAGACTCCACACCCACATCTTGCCCTAAAATAGGTCTTCTAACAACCTTTACCCCTACCCCATGCCTTTTCCCATCCTGACACCCAGGTAGGATTTTTTTAACTGATGTGTATGTCATGTATAATCACAGCCACCATGCCCACCTAAAGGCCACCTCCTTACCTGCCCCATAGGAGTCTACACTGGCCTTCCTTCAAAAAATACAGAGCATGCTACATTGGCTTTGTAACTCCAGAAGTAAAATAATAACATCAAAAAAATTAATATCTCACTTCAGTCCTCTGAGTCTCACCACCCTACTACCCTTCATACCCTAATTTTTACTGGGGTGGGCATTGACTCTACTGTAGGTATGAGTCTGGGAGTGGCTGGGATAGGAACTTCATTATCCCTACACCAACAGCCTAAACCAACAACTTCTAGAGGTTGCCTCATCAGTTCAAATGTTACAAACACAAATCAGTAGCCTGGCAGCAGTAAACCTTAAATATAGACCAACACTGGACATCATAACAGCAGAAAAAGGGGAAACATGGGCTATGCTTGGGGGAGAATTTTTTTTGTCAATCAGGAGTTGTAATGAACATGTCAAAAAAATTCGAAATTATGTTGCGTGGGAAAACCGTATGCTCTCCCAGGGATTTTCTCCCTGGTGGACAGACTAAAAAACCTGGACCCCATGCATCCTCCCCTACTAGGACCCCTCACAATGATAATTACACTGTTAATCATTATACTCTGCCTTTTTAAACTTTTTTTCTGTAAGTTCCTCCAATCCAGGGTATGGGCCTTCACTACCAGAGAACTCTTTGGTCTGGCCAAGACCTTGGCACCAGCTTCTACAGGGGCCTAAACCATCATCCCAACAACTGCATCACCCTGACAACCCCCACCGTGATACTCCTTGTCAGCAGGAAGCAATGTAAGACAGTTGTTGTATAATAAAAAGATGGGAATGATGGATTCCACTTGAATGGACTCTACTAGGTTCTACAGGTGCTGGTCCATTGTGGAGCTGAGCCCAAAAACAACAGCAAATGTGACTTCTGTGTCCTCCTAGTCCCTCCAAAAATAAACTTTCCACTTCCCTTTTGCACATGTGCCAAAGGTCCTCCAATTCTCTTCTGATACTGTCCACTCAGACTCCACCCCCACATCAAAAGGTCCTCCAGTCCTCTCCTGACACAATGACCTGTCCATTCACATAGACTCCACCTCATCTCAATCCCATAAAAGTGGCTCCCAGCTTTGTCTCCTTCGAGGGTCGTCTGCACCAGCAATACAGGCTTTTCTTATCTCTGTCTTTGTCTCTCAACTGTGCCAAAAAATCGCACAAAACAACCTAATTTACCCTTTTATGGACTAAATTTTCTGGTTTTCTGACTCCTGTTGTCAAGAACAGAATTTTCAGGGTGGGTTAGTAAGAGTCATGGGAAGGGTTTAATAGAGATTTTAGAGTGCAAAACAGAGAATTGAGATGCCCTACAGTTTGGAATTGGAATATTTATGTGATTTTAGTGGTAGACATCTGCAGAATTTCATAATGTGTATGAAATACACATTTGTGTATGTGTATGAAAGTCTTGGTCTGGTGGGTGGGTTGTGGTCCAACTAGGAGAAATCCTATGGGCAGCTATGAAAGACATTATTGTAGCCATTTTTAATTTCCTGTTATCTTGTTTGAAGTCATATCACGGGTCACTGTTTTGTTTTGATTGGCTTTATTCTGTTTGATTTTGTTTGGCTTTATTCTCCTTAAATATCTCTTGAGTTAAAAAAATTTCTAATTTATAGGTAAAAGGGGACTGTTTACAAGTAAGAAGGGAATGGCAGAACTCTTTCTCAGGTGAAAAGGTGTTGCCCAGGCTTATTGTGATCTGAGAGGAAAGGAAAAAAATTAACTGGTCTTGGGTCTTAAACCTGTAATTTTCATTTTTAAAATTATGATTTTGCTTGTCTCTCTTCTGCCTAGTTTTGTTTCTTCTGTCCTACTGTGACCAGGGTTCTGGGGTATTGTCAGTCTTTTCTCAGGATTCTTTCCAGGTTCTTGTTGTATTGAACAAATAATTGCACAGGATGAGTGAAAAAGATATTGAGGTTTTATTAAAAGTAGGGAAAGAAGTACAGAATGAGAGCAAGCCACGAAAGAGACAAATCACAGTGGTCTTGAGGTTAATGGCAGAAATTCTCTCCCCTCCCCTCCCCTCCCCTCCCCTCCCCTCCTCTCCCTTTCTTGGTGTGAGATAAGTTCTGGCAATGTAATTCAGGCTGGCCTTGAACTCGCTGTGTTGCACAGGATGGCCTTGAACTCCTGCGTCAGTCTCCTGAGTGCTGGGATTGCAGGCATGTGCCACCATGCCTGGCTGCAGACATCTTTTAAACCTCCTGTTTTTTAGGCTGACATCAGATCTAGGTGTCCTATCAAAAACCTGTTTGATTTCACAGCAGAATTGAGGTTGGCACTTTCTCTTTTTTTGAAACAGAATCTCATTATGTAATTCAGGGTGGCCTTCAATTTACTGTAATCTAGGCTGGCCTTGAGCTCACTGCAGCTACTCTACCTCAGCCTCTCCTTATATATGGGCTTGTACCACTATGTTCTTCAAGTGCTATTTGGATTAGTCCCAGTGATACTGGGGAAATCATATAACTCCCAAACTGCTGGATATCAGATGTGCCAAGTTTGTGTTCCCCAGAATTGAAGGATTTTAAGGAACAACGGAGGTTAAGAGCAGAAAAAATTTATTGATAGCTCCTGAGAGATAGGAGGGGACCAGAGAGTTGGTTGCCACAGACCCCACTTCACAGAGGAAGTTATAGATGTGTATGTGGGTCAGCCAATGAGATTACAAGTATAGCCACTTAGGTAATATTGATACATGGAAAGATCAAAGACCTTTTTAGGAAGGAATGGATCAGGAGGCCTCGGGGGGAATGTTGTCTATCCAGGCTTTTTTTTGGGGGGGTATATATAACAAATATTGTGATAACTAATGTTATGTGCCAACTTGACTGGCCTACGAGATCCCCAGATGTTGGGGTAAACACTGTTTCTGGGTCTATGAGGGGTAAACACTGTTTCTGGGTCTATGAAGTGTTTTCATGAGCTGAGTACGGCAGATGGCTCTCTCAAGGTGGTAAGAGATGGTTCAACCTGTTGAGGACCACGATAGAATGCAAGGACAGGAAGGATGAATTTGCTCTTTGTCTCACTGCTTGAGTTGGGACATTGATCTGCCTTTGGCATTCTTGGTTCTCAGGCTTTCAGGCTCAGATTCAAATGTGCACTGCCAGTTATCTGATTCTCAGGCCTTTGCACTACACCACAAGCTTTCTTGGATATCTTAGCAACAGAAGACTGAGGCCTTTCACAGTCACTATAATGATGTGAGTCCAGTTCCTTATAATAAATCTCTTTGTGATATAAGGGAATGAGACTCCTGACCTACTATGTCTGCAAGTTTGTGTTCTCTAAAATCAAAGAATGAATTTTAGGAACAACGGAAGTGAAGAATATAATATATTTATTGCGAGAAAGCTTCTGTCTGAAGAGAGACAGAAGGGGGTCCTGAGCAGGTTGCCCCCATCAAGGCTTTATTGGGCAAGGTGATACAATTACCTTATCTTTTGGGGAGGTGTGTAGACCTTGTCATTATCTTGGACCTACTAGACCTTCAACAGATGTGCCTCCAGCCACAGTTGTAATGTGTTCTCTTCCACTTGCACTGACTCCTTCAAGGGCCTAGCCCTGTCTGACTGCCTGTAATAGTTCTACTTAGCTATCTTTACTAAGTAAAACAGTGCTTATTTATTTATTTAAAAAAATTTTTTGTGACAGGGCTTATTTATTTATTTTAAATTTTTTTGTGGCAGGGTCACACTATGCAATTCAGGCTGGTCTTGAATTTGTTAGCCCAGGCTGGCCTCAGACTCAGTATTCCTGTCTCAGCCTTGAGATTACAGATACATGCCACCACACCTGACAGGAATAGTGTTTGGGAACTGCTTTTCTGCTCATGTGTTCTGGTTCTTCATGATTGATAGGTCATGTCTGCTTTGCAGATGGGCTGACCATGCCCCAATCCTGTGCTTCACTACCTCAAGTTCCATTTATTTTATCACCTGGGTTTTTAGCGTAGTGCCCAAGAAATCTTGGTAAACCCAATATCAGTAAAATTTTGCTATACGTTTTCTTCTAGAAGTTTTATAGTGTTAGATTTCACATTTAAGTTCTCAATCTGTTTTTGAATTAGTTATTGTATGTAATGAAAGATAAAGGTTGAATTTTATTCTTGTACTATCAGTTTTCCCTGACACCACTTGTTCGGGAGAATACGTTTTCTCATTGAGTGGTCTCAGTTGTCTTGTTAAACACTAATTGACCATGTATATACAAAAGGATTTATGACTTTGGCTTTCTGTTTTGTGCAGTTGGTTGATTTGTTTTAATGTCAGTACCATACTGTTTCTTTCTTTTAAAAATTATTCTGGCCTTGTGTGGTGGTGCACACCTGTAATCCCAGCAGTTGGGAGACTGAGGCAGGAGATTTTCTGTGAATTAGAAGCCAGCCTGGGCTACATAAGTTAATTCAAGGCCAGTCTTCATAGTGAGATGTCTCAAAAAAAAAAAAAAAAAAGTTATTCTGTGCTCTTTGCTACTTTGTGTTGTGAGTTGGAAGTTATTAGTGGTTGCTAAGAATAAACTAATGCTAGTACTGTTGCCACACTATAAAGAATATGTTGGGATAACTTACTAAGTAATTTCAGTGTATTCTTTTGGCTTCATTTTATGAAGTAATCAGCAAAATGATTTTCCTAAGGGAAAGGCTGGTGTTCTTAATCCTTTTTACAACACTGTAATTGTAGGGTGTGGGGTAATTGGCAGTCTCTGTAGATACAGGGGTGTGGTAAAGTTGCTGATTCCAGAAAAAACTCTTATGTCCCACTTAACTATGCAGTTAGAATAGAGTAGGTAAGATAGTGTGACTCAGAGTACGTTGAAAGGGAAAAAACTATACAAGAGAAATTGTTCTTTTTAAAACTTTGTTCTTTTGAAACTACCTGGTTCTATAACTGCTGCATGGCTTTGTAATTACTTTCTTGACCCTGTAACCATGAGAGTGTAAGCGACCATTGTACCAAGCTTATAAACTGATGATCATTAATCTACCCTTGTAACTGATCACCTCATCCTGCTAGCTTAATCAGAACTGCCAGGCTGTTTTGTCTCGCCTTGTACTTCCTTTGTACCTTCTGCTTTGCAGCATATGAAAACCCTAGACCACCAGGGGCCTAATATTCTAGGAATGATCCAGATCAGTGCCTGTCAACGTAAATGCATCGGTCTCCAAATTCTGTGCGTTGTTTCAGTACATCTGCAGTGTTTCTGCTTGCTGTTATAATGTCAAGCAATGGTCATTTTTTAAAAATTGACTTATTAAAACCTCAACAACTGGTAGCTAATACACTATGGAAAAATATTCAAATGTTTCTTTTTTTAGGGGGAGGAAGTGGGTAGGAAATTGAGAAATTTTTTTTGTAGGGCTTGAAGTGGTTTTCAGCTTGGAAAAGTTGATGACACTAATCAAAGTCATCAAACAGAAGGAAATTATTTTTTCTTAGAATTTTTGTTTTTTTAAATAATTTTGAATGAGCTTGGTTTCTGAAGCAGTTTCTTTACAGTGGCAATATGTAAGTTATTTTTTTGATAGAAGTATATCTATGTTGGTTTCTCACACAGATACATGCAATATGTATAAGAATACAGAATTTGCACCCAAGGAAATAGAATGCAGTAGAATTGTTAATAGCTCTTCTCTTCATGGCAGTAGGATAACGTTGTTTTCTTGGTTACCTTTAGTTAATTTTTTTTTTTTTTTTGTACCAGGGATCGAACTCATGACCTTGCATTTGCAAGGCAGGCGCTTAAGCCACTGAGCTACATCTCTGGTTACCCTTAGTTATTTGAACAGAGCAAAAGGGTAATTTTTTATTTTAAAGAAAGCCAACTATGGATTGGTTTGCTACATTTTTTATATGTGTGTGCAGTTTTATTACTACTTAAAAAACTCTGGATTTCATTATCATATATAGAAAGTTTCAAGTCTAGCTCCCACAAAAGTCAGCTGGTGAGCTCTTTAAAAGAAACAGAGATTCCTTGGCCTCAACCTTAATGTTTGTGAATTGTAGGCCCAGGAAGTTGTACTTGTTTTCAGTTCTCTTAATAATTGAGAGGAAAAGAACTACCCATAGGGGTACTCTGAATGGTGGCTTTCTAGATCAGTATATTTGGGAACATGCTGATGCTTTATCTGCAGAAAAGTTGCATGTTTTGTGGTGGACATTATTATCCCATTTCAGCATCTTCCTCATTAATAAAACATTAATTTTATTCAGGACAGCAGTATGCCTAATCCCATATAAAGAATTACGAGATTGAAAAAGAAAACTTGCTGCAGAGCTCTGGGAAAGCTTTTTCTTTCTTTTCTTTTTTTGGTTCTGTGGATTGAACTCATGACCTCACACTTAATGCTTAAACTGCTGAGCTAAATCCCCAGCCCCTTGCTTTTCTCATTAAAAGGTATGGGCATGACTAGTACAGTTCTTCCTTGTTCTACTTTATGCCTACCTGGAATTTGAACATGTTTCAAGTAATTTATGTCTATGAAGTAGTAAAGAATTGGCCAAGAAAATTAGGAAATACCAGTCCTGGCATCATCAAGCCTGTAATACAATGCCAGTTTCCAGTTGTGAGAGAAAATAAATTCCTGTTTGTTTTAAGCTATTACCAATGAGTTTTTCATTACTTGGAGGTGAAAGGATCAGTCAGGTATATTCAAATTGACATATTTCTTAGTAGCTAAATAGGGCTTTTAAAAGGTATTGTTGATACCAGATAACCGCTTTGGTGTGTGTTTCCATAGATTGTTAACTGAAGACAAAAGAAATAGCTATGCAAAACTCTCACATGGATGAGTACAGAAATTCTAATAATGGCAGCACGGGCAACAGTTCAGAGACCATAGTAGAACATCCTGCTGATTTCAGTACTGAGATTATGAATGTCACAGAAATGGAACAGTCACCTGATGGCTCTCCCAATGTGAATGCAACTACAGAAGAAACTGAAATGACAAATACTGTGGACCTTTCAGTGACAGCGACAGAAGCTGAAGCAAATTTTCCTCCAGAATATGACAAATTTTGGAAAACTGTTGAAAATAATCCTCAGGATTTTACAGGCTGGGTATATTTGCTTCAATATGTAGAACAGGAGGTTAGTAACTATTTAAGTAATATCAGACAGATTAGCTAAATAATACCAGTTCAAGATTTGCTTTTAAAAAAAAAGACTTGCTGTTTTGTAATGAAAAGTTGACTTTTTAAGAAATTTTTAGATTAAGCTGAATAACATAACCATTCACTTTTAGCTTTGAAGATAACTTGAAGCATTTGTATATGGTGTAGATCCAGTAGAGTGAAACCCTAATGTGTAACAGTTGGAGTTTGTATAGATGTGTGACATTGCTGAAGTAAAAGTTACCTTGTAGAGCTGGGGATATAGCTCAGTGGTACAGCATGGGAGGGCATTCTAGCACTATCAAAAAAAGAAAAAGAAGTTACCTTGTCTTTGACAGGGTTAGTTCCTTATTTTTTTTATTTTTAAAATCAGAATTTCTAGGATGTTTAAACTTCTTGTTTTATTTTCATCAGAATCACTTGTTGGCTGCCAGGAAAGCATTTGACAAATTTTTCATACACTATCCGTATTGCTATGGTTACTGGAAAAAGTATGCAGATCTTGAAAAACGACATGACAACTTTAAACAATCAGATGAGGTGCGTACATCACTGAATAAAGTTATCTTTATTAGGTACTGTAAGCCAATTAATAACAAAACAAGACTTTTTTTTTGGCTGGCAGTACCTACCATTTATGGTCAAACAATTTTTATAGGGTATTTTATTTGCATTTGTCACTCTTGTGGCATTTGTAGCTAATATTTTCTCTCTTTGTTGGCAGGTGCGTTAAACCTCTACAGTTTGTCAAGCTTTGCAGTGCAAGCCTCTGTATTACACTGCAGCTTAACAAGTAGGGCAGGGCTTTTCTCTCACTTACATTTATTTCTCATTTTCCAAACAATATAGTTGGTTTGCTAGTCACATTTGCTACGTCTTATTGCATTTTTGGTCAGACGCTGTCATTGATGCTCTAATGGGTCTGTGCCCTATGGTCTGTAACCCAAAGCCTGCCCACACAACCCGGTCAGAATGCAGGGACTGCTGCGCTTTGAAGATCAAGACTCTGCACGTGGGGATCAGAACATTGCCATGTTCTATCCAACCTCCACCCAAATGGTAATGGTAGATTATTTAAACAAAATTCCAGTAATTAGTATTTCTAAGGTTCACCGGATAACACAGTGTTACCTCTCTGTTAAGGAATAATTAAGTATGTGAAGTACAGTTGATTGTTTTCTTCTTAGGTGTATCGCCGGGGGCTTCAGGCAATACCTCTTAGTGTTGACCTTTGGATACATTATATAAACTTCTTAAAAGAAACATTGGACGCTGGAGATCCTGAGACAAACAGTACTATAAGAGGGTATGTGAAACATTGATACTCAAAAAACATTTGAAGATGTAAATAAGTACTCTGATATTGCTAATAGAACAACTCATGAATGCTGAACTGAAATTTTCACATTTATGTTTCTTTTCCACTATTTAAAAAATGATAACATGTAGTAAACTTATTCTGGATTATTTTAAAAAACAGATAATAAAGCCTTTCTTCATTCCATACCTGCTTTACTTATGTTTCCAGTTTTGTTCCTCTCAGTTAATGGCTTAATGTTTGTTTTTAGATACACGTTGCAAACATATTTGTCTTTTTTACATATTGTTGTTTGACTTGTCTTATTTAACCTGTTTTGATATCTTTGCTATATTTTTAACCACTGCAAAAAATATTTTATAGCATTAAACTACTGTATTTTATTTGACCAGTGTTCCTTGTTTATAGGAAATAACGATACAGTGAACATCTCTACAGAAGTCAACATTTGTGCTCCCTGGTTTAGTTCAGTTGGCTAAGGCCCCACTCTGTAAACGTGAGGTTGTGTGTTCCATCCCAGAGGCAGCAAAAAAAAAAAAAACCCAAAAAACAAAAACAGAAGTCAACATTTTTGTACCATGTGCTAAAAGTGGAACTTCTGTCAAAGGAAATACATAGCTAAGGTTTAAGATGTCTCTCAACAATGGTATCAATTTTACACTGGGTGTGGTGGTGCACACCTGTAATCCTAACAATCGGGAGGCTGAGGCAGGAGGATAGTTGGAAGTTTGAGACTAGCCTGGGCTACAAAATGAGCTCAAGGCTGGCCTGAACTGCATAGTGAGATCCTGTCTCAAAAAGGAGGGGGGACAAAAGTATCAACTTTAAAATTCCACTAACATTGTACAAACGTTGTCAGTTTTCCATAGGTTGTCACTTTTTCTTTTTTGTCATCTGTGTGTGTTTTTTTTTTTTTTTTTGCTTTGAGACAGGGTCTCACTGTGTACTCCAAGTTGGCACGAACTCACTTTGTAGCACAGGCTGACCTCAAAATTGTGTGGCAATCCTCTAGCCTTAGTCTCTCTAGTGCTGGGATTACAGGCTTGCACCATCGTGCCCAGCCTCTGTATATCTCAGAATTTGCTTTATCTAGAGTGCTAATCCTGTTTTTGTTTGTTTGTTTGTTTGTTTGTTTGTTTTGGTACTGGGGATTGAACTCATGACCTCATGCTTGCCAGACAGGCACTTAGCCACTGAGCTAAATCCCTGGCCCTGCTTATCCTGGTTTAGCATCATTTTTATATGCCTTTTTTGGTGCTAGAAATGGAATCATGTATGAGGCATGTACTGTACCACTGAGCTATACCCCCAACACTGAGCCATTTTAAAAATTCATTATTTATATCATTTGCTCACTTTTCTATTAGATTTTTTCTTATTGATTATAGGAGTTTGTTCGTTTTTTTAAAAAAAGTTTCAAAACAAAGCCTAGTGCATATAGTTTTAAGAAGTCAGCAGCTGTTAAACTGCTTGTAAGAGAAAAAGCAGTTCATTTAGTCCTTTTCAAATATTTGCTGTTCTGGTATTTTTGACTATGTATACTTCTGTGCTACTACTTTATTAGTATTAAACATTATGATCTGTTATAGTAGAGGAGAATTTTAGCTCCCTAGAAATTGTACTATTTCTGAATATTCTTTTGGTTATTTCCTTTCCTTGATTTTTCTCTGTTGTTTTTGTAATTAGATCTTGGACTTTCTATTGTAATCACTGAATCTTAATCTGCTCCTACTTTTCATCTAATAGACCTTATTTGGCTTTTTGAGATATTTCCTAGATTCTTATATTTGATTTTTAACATCTGTTAGATCTTTAATATTCAGTATACCAGTGTGGTGGCGCACTCCTGTAATCCCAGTACTAGGGAGACAGAGGCAGGAAGTATCACTCAGCTTGAGGCCAGCCTGAACTACACAGTGAGACCCTGTCTCAAGAAAAAAAAGAGTTCAAGAATGTTGTTCTTTGAATATTCCTGTTCTTATATAGCCTCTCACTATTTCAGATAGCTGCTTATCTTTTTTATTGTTTCTTTGTATTAAGAATAAAGTTTTCAGGAGAGCTGGGTGTGGTGGTGCACTCCTGTAATCCCAGCACTCTGGAGGCTGAGACAGGAAGATTGTTACAAGTTTGAGACCAGCCTATGGCTGTAAAGTGAGCCATGGCCAGCCTGAACTGCTTTATGAGAACCTATCTCAAAAAGACAAAAAAAAAAAAAACCCCACAGTTTTCTTC
>PVLA01014154.1:0-32345 GCA_004027455.1 Hydrochoerus hydrochaeris
AGGAAAGGAAAGGAAAGGAAAGGAAAGGAAAGGAAAGGAAAGGGAAAAGATTACAAAGTGAATTTGTGTCTGAGTACACCCCATTAACTGAGTTTTCTCGTTTGTGAATTCATTTCCCAGATCCTTAACCACAGTGCACATCTTTGTTTGCCAGGGTAACAGGTAAAAAACCTGGTAGAGCATTATTTTAATATTCATTGCTTAGATTACCAGTGGCTAAAAAAGCTACCACAGTATTTCCTAGCTGTTTGCCATTCTCTGGTGAATTGCCTATTTCATTTTGTTTAAAACCATTTTCTATTAGGGTGTTGATATTTTTCTTATTGTTTGAGGGACTCTTTAAATACTAAAACATTAACCTTTCATCATATAAGTTATATTTTTTGTGCATTTTTTTCTTAATTCTGCTCTGCAGAAGTTTCTAATGATTAAGTAGCTACACCTATCAATGTCTAACTTTATGGAGTCTGTCTCTACCATCATACTTGGGAAATTTTGCTTTAACCACAAACTTGTATTTTTTTCATTTCCTCTCATCCCCCAAGTATGTTTCCGTTTATTTAATATTTGAATCTAATCCATCAGAAATGTATTTGGTATATTGTATATAATAAGAGCTAGTAATTTTCCCCACCCAAAATTGCTAGCTTTTTGTCCCAGTGACAGTTATGAATAGTCCATGATTGGCAAATAGTGGCCCCAGGAAAGTCAGCCTTCCCCTCCCTGGCCCCTGGCAAACATTTCTAATTAAGCGCACAACTCCTGGCTAAACTGGTCTAGGCCACACACTCCTGCTAGAAAATCTTTGTATTGTAGCAAGTTCAAGGCCAGATTGGGCTACATAGTGAGACCATGTCTCAAAAAAACCAACCAACCAACAAAAAACAGGGGCTGGGGATTTAGTTCAGTGGCGGTGCGGCACCTGCCTGGGAAGCATGAGGTGCTGAGTTCGATTCCTGTTACCAAAAAAAAAAAAAAAAGCGGAATGGCAAATAACGTGTTCTACTTAAGAACAAGTCCTTAGGCCTTGTTCAGTGTGTGTGTGCGCGCGCGCGCGTGCGTGCATGCGTGCGTGCGTGTGTGTGCGCGCGCGCGCGCGTGTGTGTGTGTGTGTGTGTGCGCGTGCGCGCGTGCGTGTGTATTCTGGGCTGCCTATTCAATGAAAAACAAAAGCAGCTCTTATTCTGAAGCTAAGGTTTAAAAGTGGCTGCAATGACTCATGCTGCTTGGCTGTGAGGGTCACAGGACTTCCACCCCCAGTGGGGTGGGGCCTGGGTAGGAAGCCTAGAAGGTATAGAGGGATTGGTCTGGTCAACCTCCTACCCTGCCTCTGGGCAAGATGCCTTTTAGGTCAGTTTTTATAAAAGTCAAGACAGAAAATGTAACTTGCCTCTTAAGCGTCACCAATGCCCTGATTGCAAGCAAGTGATCTTGCACAAGGATCAGCGTGTAAAATGTTAGGCTAAACACGGGATCTTTTACAAAACAGCCTCGGAGCAGAACAAGAGAAGAACTGGTCCATGCAGGTGTGAGGGACTGGGCAGAGGAGCACATTCAGCAGGAACCCGGAGCAGGCGGAGTGGAGAGGTGGAGTACAGTCGTTCTCCACAGACCTGTTAGGCACAGTAGTCAAGTGATTGTCAAAGGCTTCAAAACACACTTGGTCTCTATTGAGATGTAAAACATCAACCAGGCATAGTGGCACCTGCCTGTCATCCCAGCTAACTCAGAAGATCGAAGCAGGCAGGTCACAGGTTTGCACCTAGGGCTGGGAATATAGCTCAGTGGCATAAGCACCTGCCTGGCAAGTGCAAGGTCCTGAGTTTGATTCCTGGTACCAAAAACCAAAAGAAGAAAAACAAGTTGGAACCTAGCCTGAGAAATTTTATGAGACCTTGTCTCAAAAAATAAAATAGAGGGCCAGCGATTTAGCTCAGTGGCATAAGTGCCTGCCTGGCAAGTGCGAGGTCATGAATTCGATCCCTGGTACGACAAAAAATAAAATAAAATAGGGCTAAGGTTGTAGACCAGTGGTAGAGAATCCTAGTATGACAATAAATAAAAAAGAAACACATAATACATAAAATTGTACTGAGTTCCAAAGACTTAGTATGGAGGAAGGGGTGAAACAGCTCACCTGCTGAGCAGGATGGTGCACACCTGTTACCCCAGCACACAAGAGGCTGAGGCAGGCTTACTGCAAGTTTGAGGCCAGCCTGGGTTACATACTGAGTTCAAGACCAGCCAGAATGACATAGTGAGACTCTGTCTCAAAAATAAGTCAAACAAAATAGGCCACTAATAATTTATTAAATTTTAATAATGACTACATGTTAAAATAAAAATTTTTTTTTTTTGAGGCTAGCTTTGAACTCATAGTGTAGCCCAGGTTGGCCTGAAACTCACTGTGGTCCTCCTGCCTCATCCTCCTGAGTAGAAATAATAATATTTAGATATTTTGAGTTAAATGAATTTTGTTGTTAAAATTAATCCTTCCCTTTTTTTTTTTTTTTTTTTTACAGTGCTGGGGATAGAACTTAGGACCTTGAACATGCTAGACAAATCCTCTACAATTGAGCTACAATCCCAACTCTTTTATTTTACTTTTTAAAGTACAGTTACTAGAAACTTTGAAATTAAGTGTGTATCTTCTGTTATATTCTATTGGGCAGCGCTGCACTAATCTCATCAACCATTGATTCTGTTTTTCTTTTCTTTTCTTTGTGTGTGTGTGTGCGTTATTTTTTTGTCTTTTTGAGACAGGGTGTCACTATGCAGTTCAGGCTGGCCTTGAGCTCACTTAGAAGCTCAGGCTGATCTCGAATTTGCAACAATCCTGCCTCAGCCTCCCAAGTGTTGGGATTACAGGAGTGTACCAACATGCCCTACTTCTTTTCGTTTCTTTTTTTCTTCTTTCTTTCTTTCTTTCTTTCTTTCTTTCTTTCTTTCTTTCTTTCTTTCTTTCTTTCTTTCTTTTTGAGACAAGGTCTTGCTAGGTAGTTCAGGCCTCCCTTGAACTCATTGTGTAATCTCAAATTTATAGAGATACTCTTACCTCAACCTCCCAAGTCACAGGCATGCAGCACCACACCCAGCCAACCATTGAATTTAAATCAGATACTTACTTTGCCTAAGGAATGATAAAGGTATAAAAGCCATTTACAACAATAACTCTACTTTTTACAAGGCTAACTGCTTACCAGCCACTTTGCACTGATTTAGTAACTTACTGTAGGTCAGAAAGCCAATCTGTTAACATCCAGAACCCCCTTTATTTTTATTTTTTTATGCGTACCAGGGATCGAACTCATGACCACACACTGGCAAGGCAGGTGCTTATGCCGCTGAACTAAATCCCCAGCCCGGAACCCCCTTTATTAATTAGGCCAAAGTGCCTCTCTGGCACAAAGACTGGTCTATTTGTCTGGGTACACCACAGGCATGTACCATGATGCCAGCTGCAGGAGCCATCACACAGCAGAGAACTAACGCCCAAGTTAAAAACCCATCACCCGTGCTGGGCATGGTGGCACACATCTATAATCTTAGCAATTCAGGAGCCTGAGGCAGGAGGATTCCTGTGAATTCAAGGCCAGCCAGGACTACAAAGCAAGAGTCTGTCAAAAAAAAAAAAAAAAAGTAATTAAAAAAAATACCCTCAGGGAAAAACAAAACCAAGTAAAACAAAAAACTCATTAAGGTCATATTCAAACAAAACTTACAAACCCACCCTCAGGGAACAGTTATACTTCTAAATATTATTTTTAAAAAGACAGGCATAGTTGAGTTCAAGGCCTGCCTGAACTATATAGCTAGACCATAAATAAATAAATAACGTAGGCTGGTGGGGCCGGGGATATAGCTCAGTGACATAGCACCTGCCTGGTAAGATTTTTTAAAAACAATAAAATAAAACAAACAAATAACAACAAAATGAAACATTGGCAGGCATGGTGGCCCTCACTTGTGATCCCTACACTCCAGGAGATTGGGGCAGAGCAACTCCGTGACTTAGAGAAATCTGTTTGAAAACTAAAAACAAAAAGGCCTGGGTATATAATTTATAATGAAGGTCCTAGTTCAATTCCCATTACAAAAGAAATAAGAGCAATGGCAATCTATCCTCCTGCCTCAGCCTCCCTAGTGCTAAGATCACAGGCTTGTGCCACCATACCCAGTTGAGATTTGAAAAACATTGATATATGGTCCCAAATCATAGAGAATCTCTTATAATTAGGATGGTTTCAAGGCAGGGCTTTGCGATTTCAAAAATCTGTG
Organism: Hydrochoerus hydrochaeris; assembly: GCA_004027455.1. Classification (NCBI taxonomy): domain Eukaryota; kingdom Metazoa; phylum Chordata; class Mammalia; order Rodentia; family Hydrochaeridae; genus Hydrochoerus; species Hydrochoerus hydrochaeris. Next base: position 4,279 of record PVLA01014154.1, read on the forward strand.
CACAGGTGATTCTGGTCTGCAGTCATGTTTTTGTTTCTTTGTTTATCTGGGTGGGGTTTTTTCTGTTTTGTTTTTGGTACTGGGAATCCAACTTGTGACCTAGCGTTTGCCAGGCAGGCGCTTCTGCTGCTGAGCTAAACCCCGGGCTCTGGAGCCATGTTTGAGAACTGCTAGAATAAAAAGTGAATTTAACCCCAGCTCTCTCCTCTATCCATTCTCCTCTCCATTCTGTCTATCCAATCATGATCACCTGAGGCTCTGCTGACGTCCTAAGTGACCAAGTGTTCCCAGATAAATAGACATTACTATAAGGAAGGGCCAAAGAAAGTGTCAACTTGTGCTGTTTCGGGCTTGGCATGTTTTTAAAAACCAGTTACTTTACAGATACTCTCTACTGGTTTTTTATTTTTATTTATTTTATTTTGTTTTATTTACATGCTTGTTTTTTGAGAAGGGTCTTACTATGTAGCCCAGGCTGGCCTCAAACTTGTGATCCTCTTCCTCAGTCTCCTGTGAGCTGGGATTTACAGATGTCCTGGAGACTTGTCCTTCTTTATAAACCTATACACATGAATCCTGAAGGGAAAGCACACGGGGCACAAAGCCCCAGAACTGTCTTCTGCTTGAACTCTGCTCTAGATTTGTTATCTGACACCACAGTAGGAGACTCCGGTTGACCTCTTATCTGTGCAGATCCAAGGTGGCCAGCTGTGCAGGCCACTTCACCTTTGGTTTCTGAAGTGTTTTCTCTAGTAGTTTTTCTTTTTCTTTTCATACTACTGGGTATTGAACCCAGAGCCTTGCACATGCTAGATAAACACTCAACCACTGAACCACTGTCCCAGCCAGGATTTGACCTTTGGACCAGAAAGTTTCATCTGTGTCCTCTCAGCAGATCAACCTAACCCGCTCCCCGCCTCCATTCCTCCTATTGTAAAGTATCTGGGGGAAATCAGATCTTGCAGAAACTTTGATCTCTTTATCTGGAAGGCAGATAAAGATAGCATTGCAAAGGTATGGAGGTGGCATTTAGGCTATGGGGGGAATGACAGTAGAATGAAGGAAAGCACACAGGCAGAGTGGGAGGGAGTCCTCTTTGGAAGGGAATATCTGTTGCAAAGTCTTGAAAACAACATTTTACGGTAGTCACTTAGAAAAAAACCTGGTGCAGGGCATGGTGGCACATATCTGTAATCCCAGGACTCTGGAGGCTGAGACAGGAGGATCTGGTGTGAGTTCAAGGCCTGCCTGAACTACATTACAGAATCCCTTTCTCAAAAAAAAAAAAAAAAAAAAAAAGGAGGATAAAAAAATTCAAGCTCAAGGAGCCAGGGATTTAGCTCAGTGGCTTAAGTGCCTGCCTGGCAAGCGCAAGGTTGTAAGTTCGATCCCCAGTACAAAAAAAAAAAAAAAATTCAAGCTTAAGAGGCCAGGAGTATAACTCAGTGGCACAGCACCCACCTGGCAAGTGTGAGGTTGTGAGTTCAATCCCTAGTACCAAACAAAACAAAACAAATTCAAGCTCATCCTGAGCAGTTTCATGTAATTTAGCAAGACCCAGTCCCAAAATAAGGAATAAAGGGGCTGGGCATATAGCTTACTCTAAAGGCTCTGGGTCCAATCCTTCATTGGGAGGGGGGGCAGCACTGAAAAGCTATTCAGGGATACAGATGTTGCTTAATGGTAGAGCATGTTCTTGCTTGTGTGCCAGGCCCTGGTTCCATCCCCAGTACATGTAGTGATTTCAAGCTTCTGAGTCCAACAGGCCCTCCCCCAGCTCTGTTCTGCAGCCTTTCAGCCCACTCTTTCTGCACAGCTGCCAGAGATGGCTGCACCCCACTCCCATACCTGTTGCCTCCACTGGTGGAGAAAAAATAATCAAAATTCTTCTCCCTGGCATTTGTTTTGTTTTAAGAGTAGGACAATTAGCCAGGCATGGTGGCTCATGCTTGTAATCCCAGCACTCGGGAGGCTGAGGCAGGAGGATCGTTGCAAGTTCGAGACCAGCCTGGGCTACAAAGTGAGCTCAAAGCCAACCTGAACTGCATAGCGAGACCCTGTCTCAAAAAGACAAAAAAAAAAAAAAAGAGTAGGACAATTTATTGGAGAAAAGGAATAGCTCCTGAGATACCAATGACTGAAGAGCTCACTTCTCTGAGAAAGTTTTATAGACCTAAATCACAAGGTGGATACAATGTGAGTCAAAACTATAATCAACTAACATATATAGCCACTTAGATAATTTGATCAATAATAACAAGGACATATAGATGACTTCATTAACCTTGGTTGATAATCTATAGTCTCAGTTGTTGTTGTTGCTGTTTTTGTGGGGGACCACCAGGCTGGCCTAGATCTTGCAGTGATCCTGCCTCAGCGTCTCGAGTGCTGGAATTACAAGTGTGTGCCACCACACCTGGTGGACAGTTTTAGTTTTAGTTTTTAGTTTTAGCCTTATTAGTCTTAGTCTTAGTGGGTGGGAGTAAATGGCCCATCCTAGTAAGATTATGGTTCATTCATATGAGAAATCTCAAAAGGGTGGCACCAGTAATCTCAAGCTTTCTTAGGGAAGTGTGTAAATCTATCCATTGTGATTTTAATCTTCAGATGCCTCCAGCCAGTTCTTAATGTGTTCTTAATCTTCTGTCTGACTTCAGTGAGGGCCTAGCCCTGCCTCATTGCATATAATACCTAACTTAGCTGTCTTATAGTCCCCCTCTGAAGAGCTACCCAGAGCTGTAGTTAGGGGAGAAGGGGTGCAGTATCCATCTAGCTGTTGTCAAGGGCCTCCCCAGAGAGCTAATCTAATGGGCCTTGACTAGGAGTCATGTTGTAATTGAGCAGTTATGAATTCCTTTCACAAGGTCGATCTAGTAGATCTCAGTAAAAGGGGTCTGGCACATTTGTCACTGGTTTTATCTGTATAATTGCTTGGAGTTTTGCAGCCTCTGGGCAAGAATAAACAAATTTTCTAAGAAATTAGAGCATGTATAATCAAAGCACAAGCACTGGAATGGAAAGGCAGGTTGGGGAGAGTCACATCTCCCTGACATTTGAAGCCATTCAAAATCATCTCCCAGACTCCATGTTTTAATCTCACGTCATGGAGATCTGTGCCTGCGGAGACCCTTCCCGGACTATCCCTTGTCTACATCCAGGTGGCAATGAGTTCCCCATGGAGGATAGTGCCTTGGCCACCTCGGGCTGTATCCTTCCTCCAGGTGCTTTTTGCAGTTCCTGCCACACAGGCTCAATACAGATGTGAAGCCCCAGTGGCCAACTAACTGGGCACCATGTAGATGAAAGCAATGCACTGGACATTTCGAAACCTGCTTTCAGCAGCGCCTGGGGCAAAGCTCAAAGCTGCTCACAACTCGACCCTGTTCATGCTATCAGCTCAGCTACTGTAGTTCCCAGTCCAAAAACAGAGCCAGGTGGTCTGAAGAAGGGGTGGAAAGTGTTTTCATTCACATGATACTTTTTTATAAAACATAAATTATTAAATATTTAGAATCATGTGAAAACAAGATCATCCTATGGTTATGTAAACACTCGAATGCACCGAATGCAACAGAGCTGTACATTCAGAAATGGTGAAGAGTAGAGCAGCTTTTTTTCCCCTTTTTCTGCTTTAGTTTTCTTTTATTTAATTTTTAGTCTATGCTTACAGTGTATAATGATTACATTGATCATGAGGACTTGGTGCATGTACAGAACACTTTTTCTTTTTTTTGTCTTTTTTTGACTTTTTGAGACAGGGTCTCGCTATGCAGTTCAGGCTGGCCTTGAGCTCACTTTGTAGCCCAGGCTGGTCTTGAACTCGCAACGATCCTCCTGCCTCAGCCTCCCAAGTGCTGGGATTACAGGTGTGAGCTACCACGCCTAGCCTATATATATATTTTTTTCTTTTTTTTTTTAAGTACCGGGAATCAAACTCAGGGCCTTGCGCTATTAATACTGTTTTCAACCCTCTTTCCCTCTTTTTCCCTCTTGCCCTGTCACCCTCCCTCCATTGCCTGGTCCCTTTTCCTTTTGCAAAAGATCTATCTCCCTGCTTCTTATTTTTTTATTTTGCTCTTCATTTAAAGTTTGGGTTTCTCATATAAGAGACACCATGTGATGTTTTAGCTTGTGTGTCTGATTAATTTCACTTGGCATTATGTTCTCAAGGTACATGTTTTCCTGCTAATGACTCAAGTGTATCCTTCTTGGTGACAGAGTAGTACTCTATTTTGTATAAACACCACATTTTGGGCTGGGGATTTAGCTCAGTGGCTTAAGTGCTTGCCTGGTAAGAACAGGGTTGTGAGTTCAATCCCCACTACCAAAAAAAAAAAAAAAAAAACACATTTTGTTTATCCTTCCCAACATCATCAAGGTTAATGAAGTTGATATTTATAATCCCATAGGAAAGTTATTGGAATTCCAATCTACCACTCCCAGCACAGTTTATAAAGATGCTAAGACATATTTGCAGTTATGGGGAGCCAAAGGGATCCTAAATCCAGTTAGAACTGCCTTGATCCAGGGATGAACCTGGGTTTTATTAATCCGTGAAGAGTGGAATAGCTTTGGAATGAGTGACGGTGAGAAAGCCTGGAAGTACATGAGTGCTGTGAGCTGGGCTAAGTAGGAGGCCTGAAATCACCTCTGCAATATGAGAGAGAAGCGTATGGAAAAAGAGTGATCTGCATATTACAGATTGGTGCACTATCTAGTGCTCTGAGGTCAGCGCTTCAGTTCTGAGAGGAATCCACGCCCTAAGAAAACACAGCTTCTTTTCTCGAGGCTGGTTCTCAGGGACACCATGGTGTCACTCGGCCTAGCTCACATATATGACTTGAGAGCTGTAGGGGGCACACCGACCCATTGCACTGCTTCAAAGACATCAGCACCTGGGCTACACCCATTTGCTTTGCTTACAGCCAGTTGAGGGGATAAGGAGATGTGTGAGCCAGCTCTGTACCCAGCAATACTGGAGGTAGGGCCAAGTGCTCTTGTTTCAAGACAGTCACCCAGATGGTCCTTCACACATTTATCTTCTGATGGACATGTAGACTACTTCCAAAATTAGCTATTATGGCTGTATCATTATATAAACTGAAGTAGACATGTTTCACTGTAGTATGTTTCAAAGTCTTTCAGGTAGATACCTAGAAGGGGAATAGAATTTCTAGTTTTAGTTTTTTGAGGAATCTTCATACTGATTTCCATAGTGGTTGTACTAGTTTACTTTCCAAGAGTTCAGTTCTTACCTAGCATGCATGAAGACCTAATTTCTACTTAAAAAAAAGAAAGAAAGAAAGAAAGAAAGAAAGAAAGAAAGAAAGAAAGAAAAGACAGCATTAAAATTTCTGAATCTTAGAGGTCCATGGAAAAGAGCCAGGTATGGTGGCACACATCTGTAATCCCAGCACTCAGGAGGCTGAGGCAATAGGATTGCCGTAAATTCCACATCAGCCTGGGCTACCAAGTGAGTTCAAGGCAACACTGAACTGCATAGTGAAACCTTGTCTCAAAAAGATGAAAAGAAAAGAAAAAATAGAAAAAAAAAAGTAAAAGAAAGAAAAAGAAAAACAGACCTAAAAAAGAAAGGATTAGATATTCCTGTTTTGTTGTTTTTACCAGGGATCAAACTCACAACCTCATGCTTGCCAGGCAAGCACTGTGCTACTGAGTTATACCCCCAGCCCAGTATTCCTATTGTTTTAAAAAATGTACTAATATTTAAAGAATCTTTATGTCATTAATCTCCAGAGGTCTCAGCTATTTGTCACACAGCTGCTGGCTAGGAAATAAGCAAAAATAACCACGGAGTGACCACAAGAAATGTCACTTAAATAATCAGTAAACTGACTTTATAAAGTAGGTGAAATCCTCTTTCTAGTCAAGGAAATTAAGACTCAGGAAGCTTGCATAAGCTTATACAGCAGACAGGTTGAAAACCATCATTCAAAACTACTTCGGGAATCAAAAAGTTTCAAAGAACAAACGACCAAAATTCACACTTTTTTTTTTTTTTTTGGTGGTAGCAGGGATCAAACTCAGGACTACACGCTTGCAAGGCAGGCGCTTATGCCATTGAGCTAAATCCCTGGCCCCAAAGTTCATATTTTCTTCACCTCACCGTGTCTGTACTCCTAAAACGCTGTATAAATGGTTCTTGGTTTGGTTTGCTTTTGGTTGAGTTTTTCACTTATTTTTTTGAGTCCTCTGGAAGCAACTCTGATCACCCAGTCCACATGGGACTTTGTGGAAGGAGACTGGCATGGCCCAGGGGCTGAAGGCAGAGCTAACAAACTATAGCAGACAGGCAGGGAGCAGGGCAGCCAGGGACCTTCTTTCTACAGCTCCATGGCTCATGTGATACTGCTCAAGCTTGCCAGACACAGAGACTATTCAGGTTTCAAATTCCCAGGAGAGTAAGTCTGGTTTGCCTGTCCGGATTGGGGACCTGCAGTCCTCAGGTCTGCCCAGGCAAGCAAGGGCCTAGCCTGGACACAGGCCTGAGGCTCGTCCTAGCCCTTATCTCTTCTGAGAGAAAGGAAACCCCTTGAGGGCCAGACTAACTTCCTACCCTGCGCCCCCTGCAGGAAATTATCCAGGGGGAAGGAAAAAGGCAACAAGGCTGCCCTGTCACCCTAGAGAAAGCCTCATGGAACTATTCTGAGCTATAAATTCCCCCTGAGCTTTTAGGTTGCTCCCTTCACAGTCTTGCTGTTATCAGGGTTGCACCCTTGGACCAGGGCTCAGTCATTTTGACCTCACTGTTTCTCTGAAGAGCTAAAACTCATCTTCACCACACCCAGCTTGCTGCTCTAGAGCTCGTCTTTCCAAGGCACCTTCGGGTATTTAGTGGGTGAAGGACTGCTCAGGGAAGGGCACGCAACCCAAAAAGCTCAGAGATGCCTGCAAAGCAGGCTGTGATCGCTCTACAGGAAGCCCCGATAGCTGTGAAAGAAAGGAAATTAAAATATATGATATGTATTTGACTCAGTTTGGTTGTGTTTCAGGTTCACTGCATAGAAGCTTGCACCCGCACCGTCAGTCCTAAAAAAACAATTGCTGCAGGTACCTGAACTTACTTGTACTAGAACATCTTTTAAGACTGTTAGAACCATTGCCAGGCATACTTCTGTAATCCCAGCACTCAGAAGGCTGAGAGGCAGGAGGGTCACTGCAAGTTTAAGGCTAGCATGGGCTACATAGGGAGAGTCCATCTCGAAAAATAAACAAACAAACCAATAAATAAATAAATACATGACTGCTAAAAGCATTAACTCTAACTGTAGTTAAACTATAGGCACAACCATTATCCAAATTCAATGGCCAGTAGTTCCACAGCTTTTCAAAATCAGAAAGGCCTCAATATATATCAGAGCCAGTGCTCAGTGCTATACTACTATGGATTTCAACTGCATTTTTCTACACTCTGAGAAAGCTGATATTATTAAAACATTTATAGATGAGAAAAGTGAGACATAGAGGAATTTCGACTTGGCCCAGAAGATTGATAAATGGCTGGACATAATGATCCATGCCTGAAATCTCAGCTACTCAGGAGGCTGGGGCAGGAGGATTGCAAATTCCAGGCAATCTGGACAATTTACCAAGACCCTCTTAAAGTAAAAAAATAAAAATAAATAAAAAGGGCTGGAGAGGTAGCCCTTAGTTTCAATTCCCAGTACTGGGGTGAAGGGAAGATGGGGAAATCTCGGACAGAATGGTAACTTTTGAATTCAAGTCTTCTGAGCTCAGTTCCTTGGTCAACATGTCTTCCTCACAGCTTCTTCATTGCTTTATTTTTGTTTACACAGTCAGAGACCAACATAGTGACAAAGACAGACAAATTCCTGTGCCCTTAACCTGTTACTCATTAACTCATTAATGTGTTCTTCTGAGGCAATCAGGTACTTAAGAGCAGTTTTTGCTAAAACTGTGACTCTTTGCTTTGGGACTATAGACAGATACTCTGTAAGTAAATAAAAGCAAAACAAATCTTGGCCTTCATTTCATATTCTTTATTGTTGTAAAACTTTGGATATAGGTGTGGTTAACTATTTAGGAAAAGTTGGCAAAACAAGATTTATGAGTCGTTCAATGTACCTAAACTACCTCAGTCCCCTTCACTAAGCCACCTCATCCCCCCCAGCATGAAGGACACCACAATATGAGTAACTAGTTTTCAGAATTAGCTGAATCCAATGACCAGGTTTACAACACCTATGCCGCCATGCTACCTGGAAGTCTCCAGCCACCATCCTGAGGCCACCGCCATCCCTGGGCTCCTGGCAAAAGTAGAGTCAGGCAGCCCACCCTTTGTGGCGATCGACCCTCAGGAGCCAAACTGCCCCCAGTCACAAGGGTTCCTCCAGCTACAAACCTGGGCTTTGAGAATGATCAACTACCCCCAGCCCACCACTGCACCCCAGAAAACTGATCTCTGTTTTTTGTCCACAGGTCACTCTTCATCAGTGTGCACCCACTCCGGCTGCACCAGCTCCAGCCCTTTCCTAGTTTCTCTTGCTATCCTTTGTTAAGGATCAGCTTGATCCTTGTCCACTTTTCAAACTAGAGTTCCTTACCATGTTCTCTTGCTTTGTTTTGTTTTGTTTCGGTTTCTTTGAGACAGAATCTCGCTCAATAGTTCAGACTGGCCTTAAACTCACTACATAGTCCAGGTTGGCCTTGAACATGTGGTGATCCTCCTGCCTCAATCTCCTGAGTGCTACCATGCCCAGTTTGCCATTTTCTCTTGCTTTCCAATTGAAGTATTTTTCCTGCACATTCTTTTTTTTTTTTTTTCAACCAGAGATTGAATTTACAACCTTGCACTTGCCAGGCAGGCGCTTATGTCACTGAGCTAAATCCCTGGCCCTCCTGCAAATTCTTGCTTCTGTTTTAATTTCCATTATCAAAGTAAGGACCAGTGCTACCTGGTGACAGTGTCATCAGTCTCTTTCTTGGAAGTAAGCCACATGATAACTCTCCACCCTCACCTTATAGGGCTAGCTTCCTCATGCCAGTCCAAATGTATGTGCAGAGGACACACTGGATTAGTTTTTCTGCCCAAGAAAGTTGTGTTATCCTTTCCTTAGGCTCTGATTGCAAGAACAGATGAGCTCAGGCAGATCCTGTTGACCATTTGGAGCCAAGTCCAGATCACACAATGCACAAGAGTTTTCCAATAGTGCATCAAAGTGAGGATAGCTGGGTGTGGTGGCACATACCTGTAATTCCAGCACCCTGCAGGCTGAGGCAGGAGGATCACAGTGAGTTGGAGACCAGCCAGGGCTACATAAGTGAGTTTAAGGCCAGCCTGAACTGCATAATGAGCTCAAAAAAAAAAAAAAAATTAAATCATTAAAGTGAAGAGAGAGAGGATTTCAGGGCTGTGCAACTAGAAAGAACCTTGTGTTCAATCTCAGGATTTAAATCCAAAACTCAAATTTGGGCTCTTGCCTGTGAGATGTCAGTCAAAGCTTAGTTCAGCCTGAGTGGCCAGACACAAGGCTTCGGTGTCCTCTGCGGATTTGCGGTTATCTGACCTCTCTGTCACCCCCTGTTTGGGAGACACGCCACAGCGGCATGGAAGCAGGTGAGACTGCAGAGAGTGAAAATTAGCCTCTTCCTGGTCTCAGACTCTCAGTTAAGATCCTCCTGATGGATTATTAAATCAATTTAATTTCCTTTGGTGCTGAGCACTGAACCCAGGGCCTCACACATGCTAAGCATGTACTCCAGCTCAAAGCCACACCCTATTAAAAAATAGAATAAAATTACTCTGTTTGACCTTCTTAGTTAGAAATTTCAAACTATCACTTAGAGGTAGGGTAAGCAATGTTTCAGGAAACATTTTAAAATAGACATTATATAGTCATTTGCAATGTCAAATGTATTTCTTATCATAGTCACAGTGAAAAACAAAAGAAATAAAGATGGAAAGAAAAGGGTAAAAGTCGATGGGCAGAGACATGCCTTATGTCTATAACCCTCTCCAATTAATATTAGGTCTCAGCTGTCAGGGAATATCATGGGAGCTATTTAAAACTTGCCACCTAGAAACATGAAACCAAAACCAAAAGCTGCAAAGGAAAAGATTTAGAAGCTCCCTAGCTCCTCAGCTCCAAGTGGTAGGGAGGCTGAGACAGGAGAACTACCACAAGTTTGAGGCCAGTCTGGGCTATATAACGAGACCTTGTATCAAACAACAATTAAGAAACTTGATATTGTAAATATTTCCAAATTTTCTGTGCTAAAAGCATAAAACAGAATTGAAAGCTAAAAAAGAAAGATGTTTCAAAATATACTAAGTTACATCTTGTGGTTTTTAAAAAATTTTTTATTTAAAAAGGAGAAAAGTCAGAAAAGAAGAATTAAAAGGAAAAGGCATAAACAACAACGGCAAACTCAATAACGATATAAATTTTCAAAACAGAACAAAAGAAATTTAACAATTGTGGGGTGTGGTGGCTCACACCTGTAATCCAGCACTTGGGAGGCTGAGGCAGGAGGATTGTTGTGAGTTCGAGACCAGCCTGGGCTACCAAGTGAGCTCTAGGCCAGTCTGAATTGCATAGCGAGACCCTGTCTCAAAAAGACAAAAGGAAAAAAAAGGAAATTTAACAATGGTTGTTATATTGCATATTGTTCTCTTCTTTTTTCAAAGAAAGAAGAGTATTAAACAAAATAGAAAAACAGAAAAGAAGGGTAGAACAATAACAATTTTTAAAAAAATTATCATCATAGAATCACTAGTTGATACATTACTCATTGTCATCCTAAAAAATAGTTTCCAAAGTCACAAAATCAGAGCATAAATAGTGGCTAGACACTCAAAACACTGACAGTGCAAATCCTTCTGTCCAATGTTCCAACAGAAGTTCAGTAATATGGTCATGTATCTTACACACTATACATACCATTATACTCTTTAAAACACTTTCCTTTCGTTTTGCTTTCACAATATCTACTATACCTTTTGGGTCCCATTATTCTGTCAGCTTTTATTATTTTTTTATACTAGAGAGACAATGGACAGGGTCTCACTATGTGGTTCAGGCTGGCCTTGGACTCACTTTGTAGACCAGGCTGTCTTGAATTTGCAAGGATCCTCCTACCTCAGCCTCCCCCCTCCAAGTGCTAGGATTACAGGAGTGCACCACCCCACCCAGTCCTTTTTCTTTTTTAAAATTTTTTTTAATTTTGAGGCAATCCTGACTGATGTGTTTTGTGAATTTTGTTGTAGTTTTCTTTCTTTTTCCTCCTCCTCCTTTTCCTTCTCTTTCCTCCTCTTTTCTTTCTTTTTATCTTTGAAATAAAATGGATTTGGAAAAAAAATTGCAAAGATAAATTTTGAGGCAGGTTCTTGTTAAGCTGCTAAATTCTCCAGGGTAGGCTTGAGTTTGCAGTTCTGCCTCAGCCTCTCAGAGTGCTAGGAACAATCATGTACCACCATACCTGGCTGTAAATGTATGCTTTTTTTAATTATTATTTTTACTAGTACATGTTTGCAGTGCAAAATGAATACATTTACCATAGGAAGTTGGTGCATACACATAACACATCTTAATTCTACATATGTCCCATTCTCTTTCCCACCCTCCGTCTCTGCCTGTTTCCCATTTGCAAAAGACCTATCTCTCTATTTCCTATTATCTAGCTTTTATTTTGCATTTTAATTTACCCAAATTGTACTCAATATTGCAATGATTATAAATCAAGAGGAAAAGTCTAATATCTCAATAGAAGAAAAAAGGCAGGTGTAAATCATTAAAAAATAAGTGGTAGGAGCCAGGGATGTAGTTCAGTGATATGAGTGCTTGCCTAGCAAGCACAAGGACCTGAGTTCAATTCTCAGTAACAAAAATTAAAAAATTTAAAAAGCTAAAAAACATTAAAAATTTTAAAAAATATAAGGGCTGGAGATATAGCTCAGAGACACAAGCACCTGCCTAGCAAGCACAAGATCCTGAGTTCAATTCCTGGTTAAAAAAAAAAGGAGAAAAAAGACCAGGCCTGGTCGTGGTGCACACTTGGAATCCTAGCACTTGGAAGGCTGAGGGAGGAGGACTGTTGCTAATCCGAGATTTGCCTGGTCTACAAAGTGAGTTCGAGACTAGCCTGAACTGCATGCATAGCAAGACCCCATCTCAAATAAATAAATAAAATTAAAATTAAAAAATTAAAAATATAACACAAGTGATGATGGGAGGTAAATGGAAAAATCCTCAACTTCACCAATAATAGCAGTTAAAGAAAGATAGTTTTTTAAAACTCCTGGTGTTTTTGAAATACTCAGTTTAGTCAGGGATGAATGACTATAAAAGGCATCACATACAGCTGGTGGATGTATAATTAGACAAACTGGAGGAGAAACTGGCAACATACATCAGAAGCCTTGAAAGTTAGGTACCCTTTAACTAAATAATTTTTCTTCAAATAATTTATCTCAAGGAAACAACCATGAGTGTGTTGAAGGTTGTCTATAATAGTAAAACACTGGGGGAAAAGCTCAACTGTCTAAGAATAAGAACATAATAATCTGCTTTGTGTAAAAGTAAAATTAATTACTTTGCTAGCAGAGCCTGGCCAGGGACTTAAGTTTGTGCCATCCTGGGGCCAGGGTCCTGGTGCCTCCCCAGGAGTTCATTTTCCTGGGGCAGGAAGAGGGATATGGGAAACACAGGCATGAGGACAAGGGAACCTCAGCAGAGAAAGAGATTTGAATCTGAAGCAGTTGTTTTCATGACAGACTCAGTGAGACTAAGCCTAAGGCCTGAGAGTAACAAAAATATCACAGAATTTCTGCAGACAGTTTCTGGTATTTCTTAAAAGCTCCATGGGTGATACTGAGAAGGAGCCCAGGTTTAAAAACCACTGCTGTAGATAGCAAGATTATAGGAGGCTATGCTTTTTCTTATCATTATTTTCCACAATAAAAGTTCTTCTTTTATTGTGATCCAAACCCAGGACCTTACACATGCTAGATGTGTGCTTTACCATTTGTACGCCCAGCTTGAAAAGTTCTTTTTTTTGAGACAGGGTCTTGCTATGTAGTTTAGGTTGGCCTTGGACTCACTGTGTAGAGCAGGCTGGCCTCGAACTCATAGTGATCCTCCTGCCTCATCCTCCCAAATGTTGGGATTACAGGCGTGCACCATCATGCCCAGTTTTGAAAAGTTTTAATAAGGGAAGGAAAGCATATTTTAAACAAAAATTCCTCTCCTCCTCTGAAGTATAAAACATAAGACAGGAACCATATGACTTTCTTATAATACCTGCATCTGTCAGACTCCTACTGTCCCCTCATGTTAGCACAAGTTTCACTTTCTGTATGGAGCCCAGACCACCTGTGGTAGCTCGATTTACCTTCTCCTCTGGTCACAGGCCTCCTTGGAGCTTTGTTCTCTGGGGTTCATAGCTGGAGCCTGTGTATTGGCTGCAGACAGCTCTTTCTACAAACCCATTCTGGACACAGTGTCAAAGCAGGACCTGAGAGGTTGTATTTGCCTCAGGCCCACAGTTCGGCTGGGTGGAATGGTGGAGAAAAGACCCTGGAATGTCAGGCTAGGGGGACACAGAGGCAGGCCACAAGCTGCCAGTGGATCTGGGACAGGCCAAGGCCTCCCTGGAGGCGCTAGGCTCCTGGTTCATCCGTCCCAAATCCTTGGCTCTTGGGAGGTAGGGAGGGAGCTATTTGTGTAAGACTCAGGCCCTGGAATGTATCCCAAGCTCTTTGGCACTAGGCGCCCCATTTGGAGGCCTATTAAAAAGCTATGAGGATGCTGGGAAAAGTGTCTTCACTTTTTACACCTCTCTACAAATACTACACTGCTTTTTAAGTTCTTATGTCATAACTGTGCCTCATATCATTAAATATTTTTCAAAAGTATTATTTTGTAGCCCGGTTTTGTGGTACACACCTGTAATCCCTAGTGCTCAGGAAGCTGAAACAGGAGGATCACCAAGTTTGAAGTCAGCCTGGGGTCTATAGTGAGTAAGAGGCCAGCCTAAACTATATAGTGAGAGTGTGGCTCAACCCCATTCCCAAATATATACAGTATTTTATAATTTTGATGACAATGTATTATTCCTGTGAATGGTAATTTAATCAGTGCCTCATTGTTCAAAAGTTAGATAATTTGTAGTTTTACTAATATATTTAACACCATTTGGTAATTGATTTGTGTGTGTCAGTTGGTATTGGAAATCAAACCCAGGATTGATCTACCATTTAACTACCTCCCTAGCTTGCTCTATCTATCTTGAGACAGTGTCTTATTAAGTTGCATAAGCAGGACTTGAACTTGTTTCTTGGTAGTAATGGGGATTGAACCCAGAGCTGAGCACACAGGCTTTTTTTTTTTTAATTTTGATGCAGGTTCATATTAAATTGCTAAATTGTCCAGGCTGTAATCCCACAGCCTCAGATGCCCAAAATGCTAGGTTTACTGGAAGGAGCCATCATGCCCAGCCTGATAACTAACTTAAAAGGAATAATTACACATCAATCCTCAAATTTTGAGTAACCAAGAGAAATAACTCATTTTCCTTATTTCTGATTTTTAAAATAATTCTCTTTGGAAGGGCAGTCACTCTTGCCACATCTGGGTAATATTTATCTTTATTATTATTTTTCTGTAGAGCTAGGGATATAGAGGTAATAGAGTTCATGCAGGAGGCCCCCAGTATGGTAATCAATAAATCTGTAAAATTATTTGTATTTTAAATAGCCTTACAGATCACAAAGCGCTTTCTCTTTCAGATCACAAAGCACTTTCTCTCCCGTTATTATTGATTGATTGCTGTACTACCCCAGACCTTTTTGTTTTTATTTTTTATTTTGAGACAGAGTCTCAGCAAGTTGCCCAGGCTGGGCTCAAATTTATGATCCTCTTGCCTCAGTCTCCCAGAGTGTTGGGATTACAAGCATGCAGCCCCATAGCTGGTTTCTCATAAATACTGTCTCTAACCAACACAACCACACCGTGAATCAGGCTGTTATGTCATTTTAGGAATAGGGGATTGAGGCTTAAAAACTGTCACAGCCAGGATTTGGGCCCAGATCGCACAACTTTCACAAAATCACCCCCTTCCCTGTGCAAAGCACTATCTAGGGTGTGAGACAGGCAGATGGCAGCGGCAGGATAGGTATGGAGCAACTCCACAAACACTGTGGTCAGTGACATTGGTGAGACACAGATAAAGCACGACAGAGTGTGGCTCTGCAAGAACGGAACCGCTCCTGCCACCAGAGGACAAGTAGAAGGATTTGGGGGAGAAGTACAGCTGAGTCAGGGCCTCAGTGATGAGAGGACCTCGACATTCAGAGGGAGGGCTTTTCAGAGATGCAGGCAATGGGAAGGAGTGTGGCCCACCAGGGAGCCAGCAGTACAGGGAGCCAGGGTGGGGCAGGACTGGGGAGAAAGGGAACTGTAATTACAGCCTCTGAAGGCCTGGAGCCAAGCCCTGGAGGTCATCCAGGAGGAAACCAGAGACACCCACAAGGGCAATTTGCTGAAGGAAGTGCTAAGCAAGGAAAGGACAGGGTCTAGATCCTAACTCTGGCCTTGGTCACCCAGGTCAGTGCAATAAACCTTACCCATCTCCTGAAACCAAGGCTGGATGAGGATCAATAATAAGATCTTGGGGGCAGGAGCACATGCTGGAAACTATTGCACTGGCCTAAGGTGACAAATGGGGCCCAAGAGAAGGTGGAGGTATAGAAACAAGAAGGAGGTATGGTGAAGGTCAGAAAGGTCGCATGGTCAGGCACGGCAAGCTAATCAGATGCAGGACCTGACAGAAGGGACCAGACAGGAGTGTCCAGCCCCGCAGAGCAGCTGCAGTGCTGTGAAGACTGCAGAGCGGAGTGGAGGAGCTGGAGACTGCAGAGGGAGCAGATAGCCTTCCAAGAAGCTATGCGGTGTGCAGAACAGCTTGTATCTTTTACACTACTGCTTGGGAATAAAAATGCATAGCTACAATTTCTCCAGAAAAATACATAAGAAACTGGCATTGGCAGATGGCCTTGAGGAGGGAAATAAGTGGTTAGCAAACGGGATCCTTTTCTTACACTTTTGGATTGTGAGCCATGGGCATGTAATAACAAACCAGAAAAAGTTATGCACGTTGTATAGGAAATGGAAGGAAAGAAAGAGGACAGTAACACAGGGCAGTCGCAGGTTCTTTTCTCCTTCGGATGGGGAGACTGGGCACTTAAGACATTGACAACGCGAGGGGGAGGGGCCAGGTGCAGCTTGGGGGCGGGGAGCGGGCTGACAGGGCCGAGCGGGCCTGGGCCTGGACGCAGCCGTGGGACGGAGAGGCGCAGCTGGGGACGCCATCTCGGAAAGCAGACAGTGCTGCGGGGACACTTCCACCCGCCCGGCAGGCAGGAGCGGGGAGCTCTCAACCCGACTGGGAAAAGCAAGACTTCTCCTCGCTCTGGGGCTGAGCATTCACTGTTGCGCAACGCAGGCGACAAAGGACCACTTATGGGAGCGCGAGCCGAGCGGCCTCAGCCTTGGGCTCACGCTCCGCCATTAAAAGCGCGACGCGACGGGGCCCCGGGTTTCCACGGTGCCCCAGAAACGCGAGAGGCAGACAGGCGCCCGCTGGATGGTGTTGTGTCTTGGAAAACAAAAGCAAAGCCCGTGTGTGTGCGCGCGCGCGTGCGCGGCTTTTACGCGGGCACGTCAGGAAGTGTGTACTTCTGCTAGTTCAACTGGGGAAGGTGGCGGACGAGAAACAGGAAGAGGAAATCCTTCGTACTCCCGGAGTAAACAGGGACGCTGCAAACCCAGACCCGCCCTCCCAGGGCGCATTGCGCCGCAGGCTCCTAGAGCCCTTTGTTCAGCGAGCGGGGCCGCGCGGCGCGGGCGCGGGCGCGGCGGGGACAAAGCCGGCTGAGCTGCGGGAGCGCGGGCCGCGCGCGCCGCCCGCCCTGGCCCCCGGCTGCCTCGCGCCCACGCGCGCGCTCCGCAGCTGCGCGCAGCAGTGCTCTGCCCAGCCCTGGGTTTTTTTGTGTGTTTTCTTTCCTTTGCCGCCCCCGGTAACTTCTGATGTACTTTTTGCCTCTAGGAATTTGCCTAGTCTAGATATTTTTCTGTGAGTGGAATCATCTAGTAATTGCCCTTTTGAGTCAGGCCTGTTTTGCCTAGTTGAATGTTTGCGGCTTTTGTGTTGTAGTGTCTATGAGAACGTCATATACATATATAAATATATATATATTGTATATATGTTTAATTATTGTAAAATGTGGGTAACATATACCATATTAATAGTGTGTGTTTGTGTGTTTTGCTGGAAAGTAAACCCAGGGCCCAACATTCTCAACCCTTAACCAATTTGTAGAGTACAGTGCTGTTGTTAAGTGTATTCATGATGATTGTTCACCCTTGACCACCATCCCTCTCAAGAACTTTCCCCTCATCCCTGCACACATTAAACAGTAACTGCCCATTCTCCCTGCACCACCTCTGCCTCTGTCTCTCTGAAGTTGGGTAGATCACCTTTCTGGGGCATCTGTAGCACCGCTCTGGAGGGCTGGGTTTGCTCTTTGAGGGGCAGGAAGGACAGAGATAGCCTGGATCTCCCAATTTGGCGACAGTGATGACAAAACTAGTACGATAAAGGGCCTGGGAGAAAGGTGGAGAGAACCAAGACTGTTCAAGAACGTGAGGTCCAGAAGTGATTTTGGTTTTGTTTTTTAAGTTTGGAGGGTCTGACCCAAGGCCTTGGTCACTGAGGTACACCACTAGCCTTGCTCAGGTGATTTCAATGCACTAAGCTACAGCCTCACCCCCTTTTAAATTTTATTTTGAGGGGCTGGGGATTTAGCTCAGTGGCATAAATGCCTGCCTGGCAAGTGTGAGGTTGTGAGTTCAATCCCTAGTACCCCCCACAAAAAAGAAAATAAATTTTATTTTGAGGAAGAGTTTTGCTGAGTCACCCAGGGTGGGTTCAAACTTGGAATCCTGCCTCCAACTCCCATGCAGCTGGGATTGTAGGAGTACAAAACCACACTCAGCTTCACATTTTTTTAAGTATACTTGGTGTCTGAAGTCAGGCTGGCCTCATTTCAAGTGCTCAGTGGCTACAGGTGGCTATTATAATTGGACAGTGGAGGGTTGGAACCAAGGACTTGGAAGTTGGACAGGTCTGGATTCTAGACCCAAATTCCGTCCCTTACAAGGCTGTGTAACTGGGCCAATTACCCTCTCCTGTTTCTGTTTCTTGATTTACAATGGCACTAATAACAGTACCCACTTTATAGGATAATTCGGAGGATTAATTGCACATGAAGTCCTTAGTACATGCTTAGTAAATGTTGATTGTGAGCAGTAAATTAGGTGATTACTAAACTTAATGAGATTTTGGTATTACTGTCAGGGTGACCTCATTCATTCTCATCAGATGATATGACTTGGAGACATTCCAGATAAAGTTAAGAGATAATGCACAAACCAGGAAAATGTATCCACAACACATATGACAAAATGGTGTTATTTTAGGTAGATAGGAAATGCTTGCAGATAAGAAAATGAATGCTTGCAAATAAATAAGAAAATTCAGAAAAAATAACTAAAGTGATGTTTTTTTAAAAGGAGGATCCACTTATAGTAAATTCACCTCTCCTAAGACATAAAAATAAATGTAAGAGGGAATGATGGCTCATGCCTGTATACTAGCACTAAGGAGGCTGAGGCAGGAGGGTTGCCAAGAGTTTGAGGCCAGCCTGGGTTACATAGTAAATTAGAGGTCAGCCTGAACTACATAGTGGGACCTTGTCTTTAAATAATTAACTAACTGTAAGATACCATTGTTGAGTAAAATTTGACAACACCCAGAATTTGGTGGCACCTGACATTGAAGAATGTGTGGGAGATTGCTCTTTCCAAATCAAGACTTTCTGAAGTTTTGATTGTTTCATCTGAACCCAGACGATCAAGATAAACAAGCTGTGTTTTTGCTGCAAGGAGGGACCAGTCAGACAGCCTTTTCTACCTGCCTAAGACTTTCCTCTTCCAAATGAAGCTGAACAGCCAGCAAGTTTGATTCTTTCCAGTCATAGGAGCAGTCATTTGAGTTTACTTTGCGTGTAGTCCTGCACCACAGGTGTTGACATTTCACGTGGCTTGAAATAGCCCCCAACGTTGCTCCAAATTTGGCCAGAGCTAACTGACATTCTTACCTAAGCCACAATACCCCAGAATATTCTTAGCCTTCTGGCTAACTCCTTAGGCAATGGTTTATCTGTTAGCAAAGACAGCTACATTGCTACCTGGTTTTCAGGGTCTTTTTTTTTCATTTTGTTTTGTTTAATGAAAGGAAGAAAAAAGCTTTGTTCTGCATTTTCTCTCTGTCATGGTGTTTTGTTTCTGTTCGTTTGTTTGTTTTTATTGCTACACTCCTAGGGTATGGGGATGTGAGGGAGGACACACACACACACACACACACACACACACACACACACACAGGTCTCCTGGGGCTGTACCCCAAGACAGTAGGCATCTCTCTGGGAAAACTGGATTAAGCAGTGGGGGAAGACACTAAATCTGACTGGCCTCCATCCTTGGTCTTCTGTTCTTGGCCTTCACTGTTGTGGTTCCTTGAGGTCAAAGATGCCTCACTTTCCAGCTGTCCCAAGGGGTGGGAGGGTCAAGGCTTAACTTAGAAAAAAACATAATGACTAGGAGATCAAAACATTTTTGCTGTACAGAGAGCAGTGTCCCAGAGCTGGCTGAGTGAGTCAGCCCCTAGAGAGCTGGCCCACTCCTTCTGTGTGGCTAACTTGGGTCTGGAGCCAGGCAAGGCTCAGGCTCAGTCAGACTAAGCTCTGATGTGAGCTGATGCCATAGGAGATGTCAGGGTGGCCAGCCAGTCTGGTGACCCCATTCTGTCTTCCTGCACATATTTCTAGAACATTCCTAGTCTGTTCAATGGCCCAAATGAGAAAGAGGGTAGTTAGGAAGTGGGACCAGAGTGGAGAGTCTCACACTCCCAAACCCCATTTTTCTGCAGAACAAAATGCCTTTTTTAATGGGTCCTTCAGGCCCACCACACCCTACTGCCCCACATTTGGAGAAGAAACGCATTGCCTTCTACACAGCCAGAAGAGGCTACTTAATATGAGATAGAGGCCAAAGATGCCTTTAGTGAAAGCTCAGAGCGCTGTTCTCCTTCTTCATGTGATCAGGTCCCACACAGGGCTGTCCCCACTCCCCGATCCCAGAAATCCAGTGTGAAAAGAAGCCCATTCAGGTCCCTCCCTCACTTTAGCCAAAAGATGAGAAATGCTGTTTTCCTGACTCAGAGCAGGTCCTGGCACCCAATCCCTGGAAACCCAACTCGACAAAAGTAGTGAGTGGGAGCAAAGCCAGCCTGCTTCACTGTCATGTCCAACAGCAATCTTGCGGTGTCCTTAGGGCCAACCCAGCCCTACTGATCTTCTGTGATTTGGTGATGTCATCACCCTGTGCCCCACCTGTACCATGTACTGTGACCACTGGATTGAAGAACTGAGAAAGCCTTGGGCCTCTTATTTGTCAACATTGCTCTCTTCATTTAACATTATTAACCACTGTCTTGGTTACTTTTCTTATTGCTGAGAAAAAAATACCCAAAAACAAAAGTTAAAGGAGCAAAGCTTTATTTTGGCTCACAGTCTGTAGAGGTTTCGGTCCATAATCGATGGGCTCCAAGGCAGGGTGGCATAGCAGAGGAGAAACATTTCATCACAGCCAGAAGGCAGCAAGCAGCAAGCTGCAAGTGACAAACAGCAACTCTCTTTCTGTCCTTTATATCCTGTCCGGGGAGGGAGGGGCACCATGAATCAATCCCAGCACCACATCCTGGATCCCAGCATCACATACCTAGGCCCAGCCACTTCTGAAAAGCCCCACCTGTGACTGACTACATGAGGCTTTGGGGACATCTAGATACAAGCCATAATAACCACCTTCTTCTGACAATGCCCTTTACCTCTATTAGCCTTCAATTAGCTCTCTTCTGATCAGTCATTCTTTCATTCATTCAGTCAACCTGGTGCCTTGTGCCTTTTGTACTGCCGGCACAGTGACGGGTGCATGGGACACACGGGTCAGTCACCTGATCTCTGCCTTCAGATTTGTCACTCATGAAGGGTCCTCCTTTTCCTTGGCTACTCTTCCACTCCTTCTCCCCACCACCACTCTTTCATGGCTCTCTTTCTTCCTCTCAGTTTCCAAGGGTGACACCTCCTGAGGTCATTCCTCTTGTTTCCTTCATGCTTCACTTCTGTAATTTACATGGTGCTACAGTGCAGGTGCCTCTAGGATCCTTCCCAATCCAAAACTCTCCTGACCTCCAGAACTGTTTTTGTTTTCTTTCTTTCTTCTTTCTTTTTCCTTCTTTCTTTCTTTCTTTCTTCGTTCTTTTTTCTTCTTTCTTTCCTTCTTTCTTTCTTTCATTTTGAGTCAGGGTCTCCCTATGTAGGCTGGCCTTGAACTCACTATGCAGCCCAGGCTGGCCCTGATTTCTTGCCTCAGCTTCCCCAGTGTTGGCATTACAGGCATGTATCAATATACCCAACAGGAACAGATTTTCAACATCTGTCAAGTTATCTCAGTTTATCTGTGTTATGGCCTGGGGGTATAGTTCAGTGGCACAGTGCTTGCCTGTGGCAAGTGTGAGGTCCTGAGTTCAATTCCTGGTACTCCCTCAAAAATTATCTGTGCTAGTCCCACTTATAAGTCAATAACGCCTATACACTGAACCCCTCAATTCCTAGCACCCTCAACCTATCCTGCTTCATTCCCCACCTGATCACTTTATCCTCCTGACTTCAGTACTCATATTGGCAGAAACATTTGCTTCCCAGGTGTCTCGGGTTAAAAGTTTGATTTTTTGGTCTCTTCTCCACATCTCTGCCCTTCCATAGCCAATCAACAGTCAACTTCTTTAGATTCCCCCACCATATGGGTTCCATAGATTCATTTCCATCCATTTCTATTCCCACCAACACTGGCTGAGTCTCTCTGAGACTGGTCTCCATGCTTCTGATTTTTTAATTTTTTTTAACTTTTATTACTACATGGTTGTAGCACATAATGATTATATTGACTGTAGAGAATTACATGTAGGTAACAGATTTTTTTTTTTTTTTTGTACTGGGGATTGAACTCATTACCTCACGCTTGCCAGGCAGGCGCTTGTGCTGAGCTAAATCCCCAGCTAGGTAACAGATTTCAATTCCCTTCTTTTTCTCCCTCTCCCTTTACCCTGATTTTTCCTACTTTTAACTCAGAACTCTTAGTATATCCCCTTTCCTTGCCTGAAAAATCTTCAGAAATTATTACTGTCATCAGAGTCAAATGATGAATCCCAAATCAGACATCCAAAGCCAAGTACTGTGGCTGGGTGTGGGGGCACATGCCTGTAATCTCAGCACTCTGGGAGACTGAGGCAGGAGAATCTTGAGTTCAAGCCTAGCCCAGGTAATTTAGTGACTTAGTGAGATACTGTCTAAAAATGAAAAATAAAAGAGGGCTGGGGATGCAGTTCAGTGTGGAGGCCCTGAGTTCAGTCCTCAATACAGCAAAAACATAACAAGTAGACAAAAAGCATTGCTGGCCCCTTTCCCTAATTTCCTTTTGTGCTTGAATACAAACTGCTCCCTTCTTCTTGCTCTTTGCCCCACCATTATGCTTCCTTAACTTTTGTGTGTCCTGGTCTAAGTCAGAGCCCAACACAAATCTTTCCTCTTCTGTGAAGCCTTTCTCTGCTATCAAAGAGCTGACATTTTTACTCCCTTAAGGAACCACAAACTGGATGTGGTGATGCACACCTGTAATCCCAGAACCAAGGCAACCGAAGGAGGAAGATCACTGCAAGTTTGAGGCCAGCCTGGGATACATAGCAAGACCCTGTTTCAAAACCCAAAAAGACAGAAAGAAGGGGGAAAAAAGAAAGACGAACCCATGGCCTTTCAAGTGTACCTTTCTGAGCCCTGCATCCTTCGTCTTGCCTTACCCAGCCCTGGTGAACTGTAAACTTGAGAATGAGGGTTTAAATCCTATAAATGCTCCCAGAACCAAGGACAGAGCCTTACCCCCAGCAACAAATTGAAGTTGGAAGTACAAGAACACAGCTGGCAGGGCCTGGGCCACCAACTGCTAGACTTCGGTCACATCTCTTAAACTCTGCCTGTTTCCTCCTCTGTTACTCCAATGATCTATTATACTTCAAACAGGTAATGATTCCTAGATACATATGAATTACCAAAGCTGAATCAAGAGGATACAAAAATTCTAAATAAACCAATATCAGTCAATGAAATTGAAGATGTAATTAAAAACCTATCAACAAAGAAAAGCTCAGATTCTGACAGCTTCACTGCTGAAATCTATAAGAAATTTAGAGAAGATATAATGCTGCTATTTCTCAAACTTTTTTTTTTTTTTGCAGTACTGGGGATCAAATTCACTACCTTGAGCTTGCCAGGCAGGCACTTATGCCACTGAGCTAAATCCCCAGCCCTTTCTCAAACTTTTTAATGAAATTGAAGGGAAGCAATACTCCTATTCATTCCTGGAAGCAAGCATTACCCTGATAACAAAACCAGAGAAGTACCCACATAAGAAAGACAACTACAGGCCATTTTCCCTACTTAACATAGATGCAAAAATTATAGATGCAGCAAATCATTAAGAAGATTATGCACCAATACCAAGTAGGATTCATCCCAGGGATGCAGGGATGGTTCAACATATGCAAATAAATAAATGTAACACATCATATAAACAGAGCCAAGGACAAAAATGATATGATCATCCCAATAGGTGCAGAAAAAAATTTGACAAAGTCCATGATAGAAACCCTACAGATAACTGGAATAGATGGTATTTATTTCAATTTGATAGATGGTCTTTATCTCAATTTGATAAAAGTCATTTATGACAAACCAACAACCAACATCAGATTAAATGGACAAAAACTGAAATCTTTCACTCTAAAATCAGAAACAAGACAAAGATGTCCACTGTCACTACTCTTATTCAATATAGTTCTGGAAACATTAGTCAGAGAAATTAGACAAGAGAAAGAAAAGGAATAATGGTAGGAAAGAAACAAGTTAAATTATCATTATTTGAAAGTGACATGATAGTCTACAGAGAAGACCTCAAAAACTCCACCAAAAGACTATTAGATTTCATGAATTCAACAATATAGCTGGATACAAAGTTGACACTCAAAAATCAATAGCTTGGGCTGAGAATATAGTTCAGCAGCAGAGCATGTGCATGGCAAGTGCAAGGTCCTGAGTTTGCGTCCCAATACCCCCCCAAAATCAATAGCCTTCCTACACACACACACATACACACACACACAAACTCACTGAGAGAAATTAAGGAAATAACACCTTTCACAATAGCATCAAGAAAGAAGGAAAGAAGGAAAGAAGGAAGGAAGGAAGGAAGGAAGGAAGGAAGGAAGGAAAGAAAGAAAGAAAGAAAGAAAGAAAGAAAGAAAAAAAGAAAAAAAGAAAGAAAGAAAGAAAGAAAGAAAGAAAGAAAGAAAGAAAGAAAGAAAGAGACCATGGAGTCAACCTAAGGGAATGAAGTGAAAGACCTCTCTATTGAAAACTACAATACTCTGAAAAAGGAGACTAAAGAAGAAAATGGAACAGCGTCACTTGCTCTTGGGTAGGAAGAATCAATATAGTGAAAATGGTCACACTGCCAAAATTGTTATACAGATTTAATGTAATTTTGATCAAAATTTCAACAGTATGTCTCATAGAATTAGAGAAAACAATCTTAAAACTCATTTGGAACCAGAAGAGACCTAGAATAGGAAAGAAAATTCTGGGCAACAAAAGCAAGGCAGGGGCATCACAATTCCAGTCCTGAAATTATACTACAAAGCTACTGTGGTAAAAACAGCATGGTCCTAGGGAAAAAACAGAACTGAGGATCAATGGAACAGATTAGAAGATGCAGACACAACTCCAGATATACTTAACAAACTGATTTTTGACAAGGGAGCCAAACATTCACTGGGAGAAAAATAGCTTCTTTATTAAATAATACTGGAAAACCTGGCTTTCTACATACTGAAGATTAAACAACTCGACCCATATATTTCACCATGCATTAAACTAAAATCAAAATGGATCGAAGATCTATATATTAAAACAGAAACATTAAATCTTCTGGAAGATAGACTAGGTAGAACTCTTGAAGACACTGGTGTAGGCAAAGACCTTCTGAACAAAACTCTGCTCATATAGGAACTATCACAAAGAATCAACAATTGGGATCTCATCTTATGAAAAAGGTTTTTGCATAGCAAGATAAACCACCAATAGAGTGAAGAGACAACTTACAGTGTGGGAATTTTTTTTTTTTTTTTTTTTTTTTGCCAATGGGGCATAGTGGTTCATATCTGTAATCCCAGCACTTGGGATTACAGGAGGATGGCCAAAAGTTTGAGGCCAGTCTAGGCTACATAGTGAGTTCAACAACAGTCTGAACTATATAGCAAGACTGTCTAAAAAAATGTTTTTGCTAGCTATTTATCAAAGAAGTAACATGTAGAACATATAAAGAACTCAATAAAAAATCAGACTCCCCAAATTGAAAGATCTAATCCAAAAATGGGTATCTGTAATGAACTTCTCAAATGAAGACCTAAAAACAGCAAATAAACGTAGTAAAAAATGTTCAACCTCCCTGGTCATTTGAGAGCTGCAAATTAGAACAGTGGTCAGATTCCATCTCATCCCAGAAAAAGTAGATCTTATCAAAAAATCAACCAGTAACAAATGCTGGTGGGGCTGTGTAGAAGAACAAATCCTGCCCCATTGTTGGTGGGAGTGCAGACTGCAGACTGCACTCCCACAAACCATTTCTGCAATCATAGCAGAAATCAGTGGAGATTCTTCAAAAATCTAGGACTAGGGGACTAAAGATTTAACTCAGTGGCAGATCCCTAATACAAAAAAATAAAAAAAATAAAAAGACTAGAGGTTCCATTCAACCCAGCTCTTCCCCTTCTTGGTATCATCCCAAAAGAATTAAAAGCATCATACCACAGCAATGTATGCTCACCTATATTTATAGCAGCACAGTTTATAATAGCTAAATCTTGGAAACACCCCACATGCTCATTAACCAGTGAATGGATGAAGATGTATCTTTTTAAATTTTATTTTATACAGTGGAGTACTACTCTGCCATAAAGGATAAACTTGAGACATCTCTATCCAGATGATGTACCTTGAGACCATACTTTTAAGTGAAAAAAAACAACTGGATACACATGTGATCCTACATTGTTTCTCTGGTGTGAGAAAATGAAAGTGTCAATAAGGACCAAAATATATAATAGATATTGGAAAATGGGAAGAAAATATTCAAATGAGAAAGGAAACAAGGAGGGGAGGAGGAAAAGAAGGAAGGGACAAGGAAAAAATAGAAGGAAAAAATAGAAGCAAAGCTTTTGTAAATAAGGATAGGAAGAGGGGTTGAAGGGAAGGGAAGGGAATGAGAAAAAAGAAGCAAGATATATCACGTGGGGGCCGGGGATTTAGCTCAGCAGCGTAAGCGCCTACCTGGCAAGTGCTAGGTCATGAGTTTGATCCCTGGTACCAAAAAAACAAAACCAAAAAAAAGATATATCACGTACAGGTACAAATTGCTTACGATGAATGTTGTTATGGTTTGTGTCTGGGTGACCCCCCACAAGCTCATGTAGTCATGAAGGCAGCTGAATCTAGCATTTGTGATTTGTTCATTGGGATTAGCAGTGTGAGTGCTGCACCTGCCCAGGGGTAAAGCCAGCATACAACATAAGGGAAAGAAGAAGGCATGTTTTCTCCCTCTTTTTGCCCTTTCACTCTTGCCACTTGTAACCTCCATGAACAGCCGTCTCTCAGCCATATCACTATGCCTTGGAGCCAGCTGACTATGGACTGAAACCTCCAAAAACTGTAAGAAATCAATCTTTCTTTCCCTAGTTTTGGGCTGCAGGTATTTTGTCTCAGCAACAAGAGAAAAGTAACAGAGACAAATGTTATCATGTATATATAAAATGTACCAATAAAAAAATAAATTAGAGAAAAAGATGACTAATACAAGGGGCTAATATCTTTGAGTTATACTTTTTTATATTTGAAATACGTCAGTTTTGCTGGCTAAAAAAAAAAAAAAGAGACAAGCTGGGTGTCATGGTGCATGCCTATAATAACAGCACTCAGGAGGCTGAGGCAGGAGGATCACTGTGAGTTTAAGGCCAACCTGGGATACATAGTGAGTTTAAGGCCAGCCTGAAGTAGAGGGACCCTCTCTCAAAACAACCAAAAATAAAAAATAAATAAGGCAAAAAGTAGCTATGTAGAAGCTAAAAAATTCATTGCAAAATTAAATTATAATTAATGAATATCAAACATTTAGATAAGAACATTTAAATAAACTTAACATTTTATTCAATTTTAAGTAAAATAATGATATAGTCTTTTAAAATAAAGTACATATATATAATAGTGAACAGCTAAGTTACAAAGAATCATGCATGTTATAAGTACATATATGCAAAATTTAAAATAACATAGCCAGAGGTGATGATGCATGCTTGTAGTCCTAGTAGCTGGATGCCTGAGGCAGGAGGATCTCAAATTCAAGCTGGCCTGGACAGTTTAGTGACTCAGCAACACTGCCTCAAAATAAAAATAAAAAGGGCTGGAGATGTAGCTCAATGTGAAAGTTCTGGATTCAATCCCCTGTACCCCTCCAAAAAAAAATTATAATAAAAAAGCCATTTCCTTGGTCATTTACAATGTTGTGAATATTTACTAGTTTATGAATGTTTCTGGAACCAGAAACTACAACAGAAAGACAAGAAAGGAAGAAACTTGATGCTCTTCAGTACTGAGTAACCATACTTCATCTGAAAGAATCTCTTGCATTTCTGTGGGGGTGCAATGAGTAACAGCAATCCAAAGTCCAAGCCCAGTCTGGGCCACTTAGCAACTTAGAGAGACTCTGTCTCAAAATAAAAAATAAAAAAGGGCCAGAGATGTA
>PVLA01014155.1:0-32330 GCA_004027455.1 Hydrochoerus hydrochaeris
ATAAAAAACATTGAACAACAAGAATCAGATTAATAACAGTCATTGCTCACTATAAATGGCCGTGAAAATTACTCAAATGTTAAATTACTAGTTATGCCTGTACTTAAGCACAAGAATAAAATTAAAAGTACTATTGCTAGAAAGAATACCTTTCTAAAACAGTGATTTTTACTAAGAATACATATTTTAGTATATTGATTTATTTTTGCTTCATTTGTCTATTTAAAAAAGTTTAAAATCATACTACTAATATTTTCAACATTTGAAGAACAGCCTTCACCAACAATTATTATTTTCAAACATAATCAACAAAATTGGGATGATTACTTGGTTAATTTTACCATTGATGAACTATCTCTGAATCATGTATCTATTTATTTATGGATTAACACAGTATCACCTTACTTACAGAGAATCTTAACTAAAATGCTTTCCAACTGTTCATTGCTGCATTATAATAAAGAGATGATGATAGATAATATATACTGTAAATTGTCAAGATCCATACTTAAATATAAACTCCCGATGTAATTTTAATTGTAGCAAATCTAACATTTATGTATTTGATTATACTACTAAAATGAATAAAACTGTAGAAGAAAGACATGTTATTACTTAGACTGTTAGCCATAACAATAGTACATGTAATATTGTTATACATATATGTATTGCATATAATACATACATGATTGTCTGATCTTTTTAAATTTGATAACATACTTCTTCTGTGACTGGCTTCCTTTATAATGTATTTATAAGCAAAGGGCACAGGCCACAGGATCCCAGATCCCAAATAGGCCTGCTATTCATCACATGTGAACACTGAAATTTGACTGCACTGGTTTGATTTATGAATTCAGTTTTCTACTTCTAGCTTGTGAGTCCTCTTTCTGCCACCCTCTTCGCTTAGTGTGGGGTCCTTCACTTTTTCTTGCACACAGGATGAAGGTGGCTGAAATACGGATACGGAGAGAACAGGCATGGATAAACAGATGTGAACCCCAATCATTAGAAAATCGAGATTACCCGTTAGATAAACACTGTGTTCTCTCCAGGCACCCTAGTTTCACTCGCTGGTTGTAGATTTGAATAATTGTACGGACACAGAGGGGTGTGAATGAAAATTTAATTTCACTTTGTTCATTTACCAATGATGGTTCATGGAGAGGAGATTTTTTCCTACTATTTTTATTTAGAAAGGACAGGTTTTCAAATCTTCTATATGGTAACCTAGAACGAAGAAGAAGTCTTTTGGTGTTAGGGTGAGTAACATCTGTTTACTGCTACTGGAAGTCAATACAGAATGTTTCTAACAGAGCATCCTGTGTTGATTCACTTTGTAATTTGCACTGGAGAACTTAAGCAACATAGTCCATTCCACTAAAGAAGATGACTTATTGGAACAGAATTTACTGCTTGGTTTAAATCAAATTCATGAGGTTTTCCAGCTTGCTAATTACTTTGGAAAATGTGATAAAAATTACATTAATGTTTATTTTTGAGAAATCAGCTTCTTCTGGCTTGAGATATCTCTCGTGTTTTTTTTTTTTTCTTAGCAACACGGACTTGATAATGCTATTAGCAAAATTGCTTAACTCCCTTAAGCCTCAAGGAAGACTTGAGCTCACTGAAGTTTCAACTAGCTGATCATTCTAAAAAGCAGCAATTTGTCAGAAAAAAAAAATTGTACAGTAGTACCATGGCTTGTATCTAGATGTTCCCCCAAAGCCTTAGCCCTGATGGGTGGGGCTTTTCAGAAGTGGCTGGATTGGAATGTGTGATGCTGTCATTAAGAGTGCATGACAACTGAATGGATTTCGCACAGTTTTGGGAATTGATGATAACCTCACCCTGGGTTTAGATGGCACTAAACATAGCTCTGTTGCCTGCAAGGACTAAACATAGAGAGAGGAAAACAGGCTTGCTGCTGCTGCCCCAGCCGCAGCCACTTGCTGCTTCACTGACTCCCTCCCGCTTGGACATCAGCTGTTTCTTCTCTGCCATGTCTCTCCACCAGCACCCTGCCTTGGACCCAGTCGACTATTGACTGAAACCTCTACAGACTGTTAGCTAAATAAACCTTTCCTCCTTTGACTTTGAGCATCTCAGATGTTTTGTCTCAGCAATGAGAAAAGTAACTGAGACAAGTGTCAATAAAGTTACGTGTTACACCGTAGGGTAAGGGGATTGAAAATGTCTTCATGGTGATAAATTTCTTTCCTGCAAAATGAAATATTCAAAGGTAGCAAGTTTGAAATGAGAAATTAAGACTTAGGATCAAGTGTTCATGCACAATTTAACCTTTTTAATTACAAAAACTCACATATCATGCTAGTCTTGAGAACAATCAGAAAAATTTAAAATTTACACAAATGTTAGATTTTTAAAAAGATAATATCCATGCTAATAAAAGAACAAACTGAACCTTGGCACACATCTTTTGTGTATTACTGTTTTTTTGTTTTAAATACTTGAGTGGAAGAAGCACATCTTCAGATGAGTTAAAAAAATGTAGCAGTTGGGTTATGTATCACCAATGTCATTTATAGGCAATGAACTGAGTTATAATTTTAACATGAATATACTCCCTTGACAGAAAAAAATTCTAAAATGTTACTTTCTTTTAAGAGTTTAGAGTTATAAAAAGATGACTTTTAATTTTAGTTATTAGTTAATGATAAACTGAGAACTAAAAATCAAATGTATAATAGCATTCCAGAATTGTGTCAGAGAACGCTATAAGTTGGAAAGCGACATAATTTTAAGTAACTAAGTAAACATGTCAATGTAGAAAATCATTGATGGCATTCAATAGATTAATATAAAATGTTATATATTAGCATATTAAGTATTCAACATATTTATAAAATATGTTAAATTTAAAAGAGCTTTATAGTTGTGAGGAAAATAAATGGTTAAGATAAGAGAATAGAAAATAGATGAAAAATAAAATTTACATTGTAAAAAGTTCCAAACACTGATTCTAGCTTTTAGAGGTTATATCAATGAATCAATATAAAAATGCTTCAAAATTGCATGAACGCATATCTAAATTTCACCATTTTACTCAGATGAAACAGCATCAGACACTATAGAAGCCCTCTTAAATTTGTCGAGAATATAAAAGACTAAGAAATCATGTACACACTCCTGAGCACCCTGTGCTGTATCTGTGTGGAAGCACACAATTTGCAGCTTTCTTTACACCTCTTTATCTTTTGGTGAAAATCTTCCACTGAAGCAATTTGAAACCAATAGTAGAGACAAGAACTTGTATGAACTCAGTTAATAGAAACATAGATAATTTACTTTCAGTGTACTGATTGCCATGAATATGGTCAAGATTCATTCAAAGGTAGTAATGCTAAGGGGAAATGACACTTTGGACCATGCGTCTATGCACATTCAAGTATCCAGACAATCCATATCAGAATGACAAACTATGAACAATAGACCAAGCCTAGCCTCCAAACTTTTTATAAAGTTTTCCTGGAAAATTACCTCAAGTCATCATAGATACTTTTGTGCCACTTAGGCAGAGTTGAGCGATTATAGCAGAGTTACGTGGCATGGATATATCACAATATTTACTGTCTTTTAGGATTCCCAATCTATATTCAGTATGGTTACCTGAAAAGTGTATGTAGTTAGGTTGCGTATTTCCCTAATTCTCTACCTTTTAATATTCACAACACTGTCAGTGGGAATGTGGTCATTGCCTTCTTGAAATACTTTTATTTCTAGAAAATTATATTTCAGAAGAAAATAGATACTTTCATCTGTTTCCTTTTGTTGCTTTTATAGTAAAAGCATCAGAAATTTCTTGTCAGAATAATACCTAAATTTTTTTCTGAACTTGAGATCATCCCTGAGAAAAAATTCAGACCTACTGACACTTTCTTTAAGAAATTATATCACCATAGCAGTATAACAACAAAAGCCTGTATGTTCGTAGGGCCTAGATTACATTCTCTAAGATAAACTCAAACTGTATATTATAGAACTTCCAGAGAGATTAATCAATACAAATATAAAATCAATACAAATCATTTAATTTTAAGAAAAAAAAATCTTATATTTGAGAAAGGATAAATGTAAAGAAAGACATGTATGTGGGTTTATATGCACTCAGAGTGACATGACAGAGTGTTAACTTCATGAGTGCACGTGTGTGATGGTTGATTGATTGTGTCCACTGGAGTAAGAGAAGCTCAGCTAAATTGGTTCACCAATTCCACACCCTGCAGTGTGGAAGACCCGCCCTAGGGTGACTTGTCACCCGGGAATATGAAGGGCAAGTGAAGGGCAGAACTGCTTTCTTTGGAGGTGCTCCAGTATTTGCTTTCACCTGGGATGCGATCTAGCTTTCACACAGACATTTCAGCCTTGCTGTGTGGACCCACGTATCTCCTGACTAACCAAGACCCTGCAGTCAACTCTAGCCTTGGACCAAATCCCTTGGTCTTTGGTGTCCATACAGACCCTGCACACTTGTGCACATCCGACACTGTGGTTAGCCATCATAAGCTAAGCTTTATGTTACTATACATTGGTTAGAATGTGTTCTATTTCTTTTTCTTTTAAACACTGACTGGCACAGTGTGTAAATGGGACAAGAACCCAGGCCTTTCACAGTGAGGTACAGACTTTCTTAGTTTCTTTTTACATGGTCTTTTTTGCCCACATGGGCTTTGAAAGTGCAGTCTTTCTTCCTCAGTCTCCCAAGTGCTAGAATTATGTGTACATGTCACCATACCCAGCCACAGTTTTTCATCTGATATGAGGGTACAGGGGAAGATAAAGTCTGGGGACTATAGAAGTTACTAGATTTCTTGTTGTACATTTTGGTGTCCTATAATTTGATGAAATGTAAATATTTTAACGTCACGAATGACATAAACTTATGGATCATGTTGACATCACATTAAATAAAAGTATCAAAAATGTATGAATGAACACATGAGAGAGAAGAAAATATTCATTCAGTAAATATGATTTAAATATGCTTAGAAATGCATTGGAGGCTTAATGATATTCATTTCAATATGTCACCACTTAACTGTGCTTTTTACCTTTTACCATGAATCATGTTTTATTGTACATTGAAAGTACTGAGATAAATCTCAACTTTTAAAGCACAAAGCTATAAAATAAGATATAGATGGGAGTATTTCCAAAATTTTTTTTCAGGAAACATTGTCAGTTTAAAATTGAGTTAACATGTAATTTAGCACAGACAATTAATAACAATAGCCTCTATATGTCTTGTGACTGAAATGACTTCTGCATTTCCATCTTTCTGACTTCAATGATAAAAATTAAATTCCATTAGTTAAAGTGACTTTTTAATTCGTTTGAGTTTCATGGCACTACTTCAGAATTAGGTGTAGAAATGGTAATTATGTGCTTTTTCTTCTCAGTAGTGGATCTGGAAACTATGGACGCAATCTAAAAGCTGAATTTCCAGGCCATTTTTTCAACATTTATTTATTTTTTTTTATGTAAAGACAAAAATCAGAAAAAGGATAGAAATATTACAGAATTTCAACAAAAAAAGGATAAACAGTAAGAAATCACTAGTTGGTAAATTACATATTGTTCTTTTAGAAATAGTTTTTCAAGTTACAAAATTAAAGAATACAAAGTGGATGCTCAAGAAGTGAGAGTGCAAACAGATCTGTTCAACAATCCAACAAGAACCTAGAAATATGGTCATCAATCCCACACACCTAAACATACATGCAGCTATATCTTTTATAGTGCTTCCTATTTCTCCTTTTTTTTTTACAATAGCAATTATACATTTTTAAATTTTTATTTCAAGAGAAGAAAAAAAAACAGAAAAAAGGGTAGCAACAATACAGAATTCTAAAAGAAAGAAAGAAAAAGGAGAATGAGAAAAAGGCCCACTAAGAAATCAGTAATTTATAAATTACATACTGTCATCCTGGAGGTAGATGTTCAAGTTACGAAGTTAAAGAGTACATAGTAAACATTCAAACAGTCAGACTATAAACAATTCTGCTTAAAGATCCAACAAAGATTCAGCAATGTGGTCATCTGTTTTACACACTCAAACATACATGCAGTTATATCCCCTAGAGCACTTTCTTTTCCTCTCTTTTTTACAACAGCAATTACACATTTTGGTTTTATTACTCTTGTAGTTCTTATTTACTTTTTACACTAGAGTCACAATATGATATTTATAAATATGATTCTTATTTATTTCACTAATGAGGATAGTCTCAAGTTGTCTCCATTTGCCTATGAAGGCCTCAAGACCATCATTTTTTATAGCTGAGTAATATTCCATTGTATAAAAATGCCACATCTTTTTCATCCACTCTGCAGTTGATGGGCATTTTGGTTATTTCCAGGATTTAGCTATCACAAATTGTGCAGCTATGAACATGGGTGCACATATATCACTGTGATATGAAATTTTCAGTTCTTTGAGGAAAATACCCAGGAGGGGGATAGCTGGATTGAATGGGACTTCCAATCCTAGTCTTCTGAGAATTCTCCATATGGATTTCCATAATGGTTGCACCAGTCTAGATTCCCACCAACAGTGGAGCAGTGTTGCTTTTCCCTGCAACCTCACCAACATTTGTTATCAGTTGATTTCTTGATGGCAGCTATTCTTTCTGGAATAAGGTAGAATCTCAATGCTTTTTTAATTTGCATTTCTCAAATGACCATTGATGGTGAACATTTCTTCATGTATTTATTTGCCATTTGCATATCTTTCTCTGAGAACTGTGTGTTCATCTCAGATGCCCATTTGTGGACAGGGTCTTTGAATTTGGGGGGCTTGATGTTTTTCAATTCTTTATATATTCTGGACACAAGTCCTTTGTCTGAGGGGTTGCTGGCTAAAATTCTTTCCCACTCTGTTGGTTCTCTTTTCACCCTGTTGGTGATTTCCTTTGAAGTACAGAAACTTTTCAATAATGTTAGATCACATTTGTTGATTCTTTGAAGCGTTTCCCGTGCAGTTTGTGTTTGGTTGATTAATTCTCTGCCTACCTCTATGTCTCCAAGACTTCTACCTACCTTGTCTTCCAGTAGATTTAGGGTTTCTGTTTTAATATTGAGGTCTTTGATCCATTTAGACTTTAGTTTTGTGCATGGTGATAGGCTTGGATCTAGTTTCAGTCTTCGTCATGTAGAGAGCCAATTTTTCCAACACCATTTATTAAACAGACTATCTTTCTTCCAGTGGACATATTTAGCCCCTTTGTTAAATATCAGGACGCTGAGTGTCTTTGTAGTTGAGCTTGCATCTTCTAATCTGTTCCATTGATCCTCAGGTCTATTTCTTTGCCAGTACCAAGCTGATTTGGTCACTGTGGCTTTATAGTACTGTTTCAAGTCAGGAATTCAGAGGCCTCCTGCCTTGCTTTTGTTGCCTAGAATTGACCTTGCTATTCTAGGTTTCTTCTCTTTCCAAATGAATTTTAAGAGTGTGTTCTCTAGATCTGCGAGGTATGTCAATGGTATTTTGATTCAGATTGTGTTAAATCTGTATAACAGTTTTGGGAGTATGGCCATTTTCACAATGTTGATTCTTCCTAACCAAGAGCAAGGAAGGTCCTTCCATTTTCTAATATCCTCTTCAATCTCCTTTTTCAGCATAGTATAATTTTCAGCATATAGGTGTTTTACATTTTTAGTTAGGTTGATTCCTAAGTATTTCATTTTTTTCCATGTTATTGTAAAGGGTGATATTTCCATAAGTTCTCTCTCAGCGAGCTTATTGTTTGTGTACAGGAATGCTATTGATTTTTGAGCATTGACTTTGTATCCAGCTATACTGCAGAACTTGTTTATTACCTCTAGCAGTCTTTTAATGGAGTTTTCTGGGTCTTCTATATAGAGTATCATGTCATCTGCAAAAAGTGATAATTTAACTTCTTCCTTTCCTATCTTTAATCCCTTTATTTCTCTCTCTTGTCTGATTGACCTGGCTAGTGTTTCCAGAACTATGTTGAAAAGGAGTGGTGAGAGTGGACATCCTTGTCTTCTTCCTGATTTTAAAGTGAAAGCTTTCAGTTTTGTCCATTTAGTATAATGTTGGCTGTTGGTTTGTCATAGATGGCCTTTATAAGGTTGAGGTAGATGCCATGCATTCCAAGTTTCTGAAGGGTTTTTATCATGAACATGTGTTGGACTTTGTTGAAAGCTTTTTCTGCATCTATTGAGATGACCATGTGGTTTTTGTTTTGGGCTCTGTTGATGTGGTGTATTACATTTATTGATTTGCATACGTTAAACCATCCCTGCATTCCTGGAATGAACCCCACTGAGTCATGATGTATAATCTTCTTGATGATTTGCTGCATTCTATTTGCCAGTATTTTATTGAGAATCTTTGCATCAATGTTAAATAGTGAGATTAGCCTATAGTTCTCTTTTTTGGTTTGATCTTTCTCTGGTTTTGGTATCAGAGTAATACTTGCCTCCAGCAATGATTTAGGGAGGATTGCTTTTTTCTCAATTTCATTGAAGAGTTTAAGGAGTACTGGCATCAAATCTTGTCTAAATTTCTTGTAGAATTCAGCTGTAAATCCATCAGGAGCTGGGCTTTTCTTTGTTGGTAAGTTTTTAATTACATTTTCAATTTCAATAGCTGATATTGGGTTGTTCAAAATTGCTAATTCTTCTTGGTTGAGCTTTGGTAGTTCATAGGTTTCTAGAAATCTGTCCATTTCCTCTGTTTTCCACTCTATGTGAGTAGAGATTTTCAAAGTAGGTATTCATGATCTTTTGAATTTCCATGGGATCTGTAGTAATTTCCCCCTTTTCAGTTCTTATTGCATGAATTTGGGTTTTTTCTTTCTTTCTCTTGATAAGGTTAGCTAGGGGTTTTTCAATTTTGATTATTCTCTCAAAAGAAACAGCTTTTTGATTCATTAATTGTTTATATATATATATATATATATATATATATATATATATATATTAGTTTCAGTTGCATTGATTTCTGCTCTAATCGTTACAATTTCCTCTCTTCTATGAGCTTTGGGTTTAGCTTGCTCTTCTTTTTCTGGACACTGGAGATGGAGCATTGGTTGTTTATTTGTGCTCATTCTGTTTTCTTGATATGACAGTTTATTGCTACATATTTTCCTCTTAAGACTGCTTTCATTGCATCCCACAGATTACAGTATTTTGTTTCTATATTTTCATTTAATTGTATGTATTGTTTTATTTCTCCTTTAATTTCATCTATAGCCCACTGCTTGTTCAACAGGCTGTTATTTAATTACCATGTATTTATGCAGGTTTTACAATTTCTTTTGCCATTAATTTCCAATTTCAGTGCACTATGGCTGGATATTATGCATGGTATGATTTCAATAGTTTGCATTTACTTAAGAATGTTTTATGGGATAATATATGGTCTATTTTGGAGAATGTCCCATGTTCAGCTGAGAAGAATTCTGATGTGGTTGGATGGAACACTCTGTAAACGTCTACTAAGTCCAATTGCTCACAGGTATGATTCAGTTCTGCTATTTCTTTGCTGACTTTTTGTCTGGTTGATTTATCTCTTTTTGACAATGGGCTGTTAATATCTCCTGTTATAATTGTGTTCCTGTGCATTTGGTTTTTCATGTCCATTAGTATCTGTCTTATATAGTTGGGTGCTCCTATATTTGGCACATATATATTTATAATTGTTAGTTATTCCTCTTGAAATTTACCACTAACAAGTGTGTAGTGATCTTATCTATCTCTTTTAATTAATTTAGGTTTGCAGTTCACATTGTCTGCAAATAGAATAGGTACCCCTGCTTTTTTCTGGGTTCCTGTTGCATGGAATACTGTTTTCCATCCTTTGACTTTTAATCTATGAGTTTCCTTCTGGGTCAGATGTGTTTCTTGTATACAGCATATTGTGGAGTCCTATTTCTTGATCCATTCTGTCAATCTATTTCTTTTTATGGGTGAATTGAGGCCATTTATATTTATGGATA
Organism: Hydrochoerus hydrochaeris; assembly: GCA_004027455.1. NCBI lineage: Eukaryota > Metazoa > Chordata > Mammalia > Rodentia > Hydrochaeridae > Hydrochoerus > Hydrochoerus hydrochaeris. Next base: position 9,987 of record PVLA01014155.1, read on the forward strand.
TCACTGATATGTACTGACTTGACTTTGTTATGTTATGTTCCAGTTGTTTCTTTCTGTTTTTCCTCTTATTTAATTGCTTATCCTACCTGGAGGTTTCTTTCTGTTGTTGTTTTGGGGATTGTGGTCATTTCTATCTTTGTCTAGTATGTCTTTCAGTACTCTTTCTAGGGTTGGTTTGCTGGACATGAATTTCTTCAGTTGTTCTTTGTCATGGAAGTATCTTGTTTCTCCATTAAATTTGAATGAAAATTTTGCTCGGTACTTCAGTCTGTTTTGAAGGTTGTTTTCTTTCAGAGCTTGAAATACTTCACTCCTAGCTCTTCTTGACTTGAGGGTTTGTGCTAAAAGTCTGCTGTGATTCTAATGGGCTTTCCCTGATAGGTGAGTTGTGTCTTTTCTCTGACAGCTTTTTAATATTCTTTTTTTATGCTGTATGTCTGAGATCTTAATTATTATGTCTCTGGGTGTGTGTTTATGTTGATTGTGACTGTTTGGTGTTCTATATGCCTCACTTATCTGCATATCAGATTCTTTCGCCATGTTTGAGAAATTTTCTGCTATTATTTCTGTAAATACTTTATGTATGTCATTTGCCTGGACTCCTGTATCTTCACTAATGCCCATTATTCTTATATTGTTGCTCTTGGCATCATCATGAAGCTTCTGGATTTTCATTTCATCCTGCTTTGTTATTTTTAAAAGTTCTATCCTTTCCTGATCACTAACTGTGATCCTGTCCTCAAGGTCCGAAATCCTATCCTCAGCTTCCTTTGCATGGTTTTACAAACTTTCAATAGAATTTTTTGTTTCTTGCATGCCTCTTTGAGTTTTTTTCATCAATTCTGCTTGTTTTCTATATTATTCATTCAAAGTTTCAATCAGTTTCCCATGCTCATGTACTTTTTTCTCTATTTCTTCTTTAGCTGCATTCAACAATTCCTTTACTAAGGTTGTTATTTCTATTGTACATGGGAGAGTACTTCTAATTTGATTTCCCCTATAGCCTGATGAATTTTTTTATTTCACTTTTCAGAGATTCCTGGTGTGTTACTTTTGGGGTCCTCTATTTCAATGTCTCCTATACTTGATTCTGGTGAACTATATGTTTGAGACTGCATTTTGTTTTTTCATTTTGTCATTTTCACTCTGCTTGATGTTTTCTATATGTAAGAGGGGATCACACACACTCTCTTCAGACTCACCAATTTCTTACAGTTAATTGGAAGGGTTTTTACTACTGGTCCCTATTTATCCAATGTACACCTCTATTTTAGGGGCATACTCTCCACACTGATACAGTTAATCCTTTGTAGTCCAAGGTTCACTGCCTGGGAGCAAAGTTCCAAAGTTTTTCACCTTAACTGGAGCCTGCTGAGGTCTTCTGATGTTCCAAGTGGGAGGGTGGGTCCAGTAGAAGCAGTCTAGGTCAATTTTAAATCTTGGGTGGGCTTCCAAGATGTTCCAGGTGGCAGAGTGCACCCACAGGGAAGATTCCGGGCATCCTACACCTGAGGTGGGCTTTCTTGATGTTCCCGGTGTCAGGGCAGGCCCTCGGGGGAGGTTCTAGGCAGCCTATGCCTGCAGAGGGCTTCCATAATGTTCCTTGTGGCAGGGGGGGGCCCATGGTAGAGGTTCCAGGCAGCTTACACCTGATGTAGGCTTCTGCTAAGTTCCTGGTGGCAGGGCAACATTTACTTTGAAACAGAGCATAGGTAAGATATCCAGGCTCTCCTGAAGTTATAATTCTTTCACTTTTTCCTCTGGAGAAGTTGGGCTTGCTACACCCACCCTGGGACCAGGGTGGGGAGGAGGTAGTAGTTTGCTTTCAATATAAAGGAGGAGAGGAGGCGTGTTATCCACATTTTCTGCTTTTGCTGCTTTTGCTGTCTTCTGCTGCCTGGAAGTGTTGCTCCTGTGCCACGCTACCCTTCCTGTAGCCAGCTGATTATGGACTGAAACCTCCACAAACTGAGAGCTAAATAAACCTTTCCTTCCTTTATTTTGGGTGTTGGGAATTTTATTTCAGCAATGAGAGAAAAGTAACCAAGATAGAATTTGGTACCAGAGAAGTGAGGTCATTACCTGACCATGTGGTTCAGGAGCCTTTGGGAATCACTTGAGGGAAGAGTTTGGCAAGGTTCAGAGATGTCAACTGAAAGAGTAGCACCAGAATGCCTTAGGCTGTTCTGTGTGGGAGAGTCTGTTCAAAACTCAGAAGACCATAAGACTGATATAAATCTTGCTGGTAAAGAACAGACTCAGGAGGTTTCTGTGGGAAGAAGGACTACTTTGGCTGCTGGACTCCAGATGATGTATGTTATGACTTGACAAAATATTTGTCTCTATTTTGCTCATGTCCAGAGACTTTGCCTGAGATTAAGATTAAAGGCTGTGGACTAACCCATCAGGAAGAAGAAATTTCATGGCAATCAAATGTTCCAGTGGTGGCATGGTGATTGTTGAGGACTTTTAGCCAGATTCATGCTGAGAGTCAGGAACAAAGATCCCAACAGAATGTTTTAAAGTATTGTGAGTTTGGCCAGAAAGGAAGATCCAACAAAGTGTGGACTGCAAATACAGAGCTAAGGAAATCTCAGTAGTGGAGGAGAAACAGGAAAATAGAAGAGATGGTCTGAAGGTATCACAAAAAGCAGCAAGTCTCAAACCTTTACATCTTCAAAATTGCAGAAATGAAAGATTTTGTTTTGATGTGAAAGCTGCTGAGCACCATGTTCCAGAATGGTGGCTGCACCATGTTCCAGAATGGTGGCTGCATAAAAATATTGTTCCTCTGAATTGGATTCAGAGTGCCCAGTGATTCAGGCATTCAAGACTTACAACCAAAATAGAGGAAAGCCTGGCTACTGTTTCAACTGACAGCAGATCTAGGCATCATCCATGAGATGCTGATTTTAGGTGCATACTAAGAGTTCTGAGGTTAAAAAGGCTTCCACCCCAATTTCAGAAGACCTGGGAGGCCAGGCAGTGTGCCCTTGAAATGACAGCTTTGAAGCTGTGGGTGTGAAGCCAAAGATGCAGTGGAGACTTCAGAAAACTTGAAAAGCAAGAACATCATCTAAGGAAAACTACAAGGAGAGAGCAAAGTGGGCCCTAAGAGAAAAGCTGTGGGAGCTACAATCACAGGAAGCGCCATAGGGATGGAGTCACACAAGCCTTTGGAGCTCACAATTTGCCATAGATTGCTATAGATGCCGGACAAGTAGCTACAGGACTTTTTACCCTGCTGGATTTTGGACTTGCTTTGGTCCCAATCCTTTGTATCTCTCTGCTTGTAACTTTTGGAATGAAAAGTTACTTATGCCATTGCATTTGGAAATATTTAATTTTCTTTTCATTTGTACAGGGGCTTGCAGCTAAAAGTTTGTCTTACATTTCTGAGGAGACTTAGGACTTGGAGTTTTCAGCAATGCTAAAAGTGTTAGGAATTTTCAACTCTTGCACATGAATGAAATCCTTTCTGCATAAAAAGATGTACATAGGTCTTTGGGGGATGGGGGAATAATATTATGATTCTAAGGTAATAAAATAGAATAAGGATTGTTAAACCTGTTTTACATGTTCAATTTGTGAATTGGTAAGAATAAGCATGTCTTGTATCTGGAAACAGGTCTAAGGAAATATGTGTGGTTGCCCAGTTGACAAGGGTGAATTATTATGGTAATACAATTTGAGAAGTTTAGAAATTCAACTAAAAGACTCAGCAGGGAGTCAGGATCCTTACTTTGTAAGTATCCTCATCCTGTGCAAGAGGAGGGCGCAGAGGTGCTGTGATTACCACACCTGGGGCAGGGGGTAATAGCTTGCTTCCAATATAAGGGAGAAAAAGAAATTTTTTCTCTCCCTTTTGCTCTGATTGCCTTTGCAGTCTTCTGCCACTAAAAGTGTTGCCCCTGTATCATGCCACCATGCCAACTGCTTTTGGACTGAAACACTCACACTGTGAACTAAATAAACTTTTCCTTCCTTAGCTTGGGGTGTTGGGTATTTTGTCTCAGCAATGAGAGAAAACTAACCAAGACAAATAGATTTAGATTGCAAGCTTTATCTAGTTTTCTGGGTCATTCTTTCAGACTTTTATTATACTGCTTCAGTTCCAAGTTTTCCTGAGAAGTTCACAATGACTTAAGCCAGAGTCCAATTTCCAATGACTTTTCCATCTTAGCTATGACAATGATTTATAATCCATTGCAGTACTGATCCATAAGTTCATTTAGATTTTATTTAATAAATGCATAAATAATAAAGAAATTTTCCTGAAATTCCAAATGGCAGTTTTGGGAAGAATAATCAATTTAGAAAAATATCAGTGAATGCTGGAACTAATAGTGAATTTTTGATGATGAAACATTTATATATTCTGAATGTATCTCAATCTTGTCATACTAATTAAATAAAATATATTAAAATAAAAATATGTTACAGTATATCAATTACTGGTTGCATTAGTCAACTTTTTGTCACTGGCTAAAGTATATGAAAAAATCAGCAAAAAAGAGGAATCTCTTATTTTCCCTCAACATTTGAGAAGTTTAATTCTGTGATCTCTTGACTCCATTATTATTTTGTAAGAAACTAACAGACTATCTGTCAAAGGGGCTGTATCATTTTACATTCTAATCAGGAGTAAATCAAACTTACTATTGCTTCATATAGTCTCCAATATTTGGTGGTATCACTGTTTTTCAGCTTGGCTATTTTAATAAATGTCTGATGGTCTCATTGTATTTCCTAGATGATAACACACAATGAAAATTGTCTTCTCATAGACTTCATTGTCACATACATATTTTCTTTGGTAAGATATCTATTATGATCTTTGTCCCATTTTTAAATTGGGTTGCTTTTATTTCTTATTATTTAATTTTAAGAGAGAATTAAATTATAAACAGCTGCTAAATTTAGTGGGAAAGAAGTGGAAAGGGCAAACATGGGAAATTCCTGGAGACTGAAAACACATTTCTGGATATTGTAATCATGGATATATGCTATGCATTTTCCCAACTACATAAAATAGCAACACCAAGAGTGAATCTGATTGTAAGCTAAGAAAATAGTGATAATGTGTAAATAGAAGTTAATCAATTGCAAACAGTAACCACTTTTTGGAGGATGTTGTCATATGTGGTCATGCAAGGCATATTGCATATCTTTATATTTTCCATTTAATTTTAGTGTGAACTTAAAATAACTTTTAAAAAGTATTAGCAAAAAATAGAGCTCTAAAATATATAAAATTATTAAGTGGTATTTTCAAAGTGGACTGAATAAAACTGTATTTTATCACAATTATAATTACATTATTTTAAAATTGTTTCCATAAACTGCTGATAAGTAATTTGTGCAAATATGACTTTTAAGGGACTATTCATACACTAAGTCACATTTTGTATGAATTAAGGTTTCTGTAAGTGCCATTGTGTCAAATTATAATATAGACATTATTTTTTAAGCAACCAAACAGTACCTTTTAAATGACCAAAAATGATTGATGAGCATCAATGTCATAATGATAGAATGGTATACAATATTCATAGTCATCTGTAAAATTGCTTGTATTTGAACACATGATTCTATCATCATAAATAGTATATTATACAGAATGCCTTACTGTGGACACACTGAACATTAAATCCATTCATCTTATAGGCGTTAGACATAATGACTTTAAAACTACAAGTTGTTACTGACCACCAGATTCTTCTCTAATTTTAAAAACATGCTGTCTTGTGTTCAAACCCATCCACCTAACATCTCATGAACAGAGACCCAGCACACCCATGCCCGTTTATAGCTATTTGTTCCCAAATTGATATTACTTTCATTTTGTTTTGATTTGGTGCCACAATTTTTGTATTGTTTTTCAATCACCTGTTATTACTTTGTTTATTTGCACATTATAGATGGATAAGACAGGCTATATAAATCCCATCGAAGGAGTAACATAGGCAGAACTTCCTGTCAATCAGACTCTTTCACTTACTGAAAATGCTGGAGAATCAAAAGGAAAAATGAAAAGATCAAAATATATAAAAGTAGCAAGCAACCTAAAGACATTCTTCATCTTGAAGTCTACTGATTAAAGAAAACTAAAATATTTTTAAGTAAAAGTAATACTTTTACTTATAGGGCAAGTTATTAAGATCAAAGCATATTAATATGCTTAACCTATTAATTATAGCATTTAAATATGCAATTTAAGAAGAAAAATCAATATATTTTTCCCTAAATTAATAATGATTTATTTTAGTGGTGATACAATTGTTGGCAAAAGTCTATCCAAATAATCTTTCTTGTTAGTGGAGTGTAAATTAGCAGAAACTTTCTAAAAGGTGATTTGTCAAAATGCCTCAAATTTTTGTACAATATCCATAATATTGAACCTGCACATTTTTTCTCAGATTCACCTTTAAAGAGTAATTATACAGGTGGGCACATAGCTCCTTAGGAATATGTTTAGCAATGATCTTTAATAAGTGAATCATAAGAACTTATGATGTAGCTATCATAAATGACTGTTAAGAAAATGAAATCATAACTTCATAATAAAGCATGTTTTTGTAATAAGGCTTTTAATATTTTTGAGGAACATTCACTTAAAAAGGTAAAACATAAATAGTGTCTGGTGTGAGGCAGTTATTTGAAAAATACCATTGTATTTTATTAAAAGGGATGAAAAAAGACTGAAATTGAGTTATGGGATTCCTCTGGTGCAATTGATTAGTAAGTGGTATTTACAAAGAAATTGAGTTATTTTTTCTTACCTTTTTCTGTATTTTTCAAATGTAGGCTTACTTTAGTTGACAGAAAAAATAGATGGTAGACATATAGATAGATTATAGATGAATAGATATTTTTGTTGTCGTTGTCTTTGTTTTGTTTTGTTTTGTTGAACCCACAGCCTTGTGCATACTAGGCGAGTGGTTTACCACTGAGCTACACTTCTAGCCCAAAGAGTGTTAATTATCAGCTACACTCATTACACCTTGCTTTAGGAGTAAAAATTCTAAATTATAGTTTAGCACGTGGCCTTTGGTTTAGAGACAGTATTTTCCATCTTTCTGGCCCCTGATCCTGCCTATTACATTTGTGGCTCATGTTTCCGATTGAAAAATCATGTGTTCTCATCTACCTTTTCCTGCTTTAAGCTGATTGGCAGTGCAAAGGTGGAGAGGAACTTCTCCAGAAGTGGGCATAGTTCCATGGGTGATGTGGAGACATTCTGTTTACTACAACACTTACCTCTGCATAGTAAAATGAAACAAATGTCAATTTTAACCATGTGTGTGGTTGGCACATGCTTGTAATTCCAGCACTCAGGAGACTGAGGCAGGACCACTTAGAATTTGAGGCCAGCCTATGCTATATAATGAGAACCTATCTCAAAAACCAAAAATCCAAAAACCAACAAAAGAAAAAGCAAATTTCAATGTTACTAAAATATGTCTTATAGCATACATCATGATCCATGACTGATAAATATATGAAACATTCATTTTATGAAAAAGATTTTGTAAGAAGACTTTTATAATCAAAGAATAAATAAACTGGTCACTGCTAATCTGCAGTGACCAGTCAGAAAGATCGGGAAAGTAGTTGTAGTAAATTGGCGTGGATCCAACAAAGATTTTCTTCTTGATCGAGCGTTAGTCAGTATCCTCTGAATTCTCTTCTCAGGTAGGTCTGCGCCTTTGGGTTTCTGTGTTTGTCTTTACATAACCTAATTTTGACTAAAGTGTTTTATTAGAATGGACACACTCTGGATATCTGATCAACTCCATTTCTGAAGAAATTTATCATCTCCACCCAGTGGGTGGTGTGAGATCACTCTGGCCTTCTTTCAGTGAAGTTTGTCAATGAGGTTAGCCGGAAATCCTCCTTTCAGTGTAAAGTTCCTCTTACCAGTTGTCCATCGACTGTCCTCCCTCTCACCCCATTCTGCTCCTTCTGCTTCCCACCCCGCCACTCATGTTGGTATACAGAAGTCAGGTCTGTTCTACATGGAGGTATGCTTTTCACTTTTGTAATAATTTCTGAGTAAAATCTACTTTTTATCATTTGCAGTGGAGTGTAGTTAGTTCAGATTTTCTTACATACACAGTGTCAGAAAAAATCAAGTCCTGTCTAATGATTCTAGGGAAGACTCAAAAACAGTGAGATATATTAGATATGTAGTTAATTCAGTTTCAGGTTCTCTGTGATTATTTATACACACATGTATGCATATATATACATACATATATAAATCTATATATTCTTAACTTCATATATATATATATATATATACATATACATATACATATTCTTAAATTCTTAAAACATGCATTAAATTTCTACCATATATGAAGAATTCAGGTAGTCATCCTCTGGAGAAATGAATCCCTCTCTAGGCCAAATAGACTAAGTAATGTCTTAGTCAATTATTTTTAAGGTTTGAAAACAGGGAAACCAAAGACCATAGGGCATTTTAAATTTGAGCAGAATGTATGTTAGCAATGAGAAAAAAAATTTCTTAGTTCTTGGCTAGCAATCCGTCTTCCTTTAATGTGAGTGTGAAGTAGGGTACATAATGAATTCCTGTCAATAAAATAAAAATGTGACCAGAACTCAGGTTTTATTTGCTGTGCTGGGCTTAGGTGATGGTCAGTATTAAAAAGAAAGGGAATGAAATGAGATAGCAGAAGAATGTTCAGTTTGTGCACTAACCATATTCTCCAGAACAAAATAATGCAATCATTGAAATATTCAGATTCACTGGTCACTGTCCCCCTTTCAACCCCACATCTTGTAACTGTAGTGTGTAACATGCTTAATTCACAGTTTACTGCTTACAATTCTTACAGTAGCATATTTACAGTTTATAAAAAGTATGTATATTAAGTTACATTAAAGAAAAATTACAGTTTCTGGAGCTAAAGAATATTTGAATATGTTTAAATAGTACAGTTCAGTCAAAAGAAATTTGCCAAAATAATGACGAGTGATAAAAACATTTTATAGTTAGATATGAAGTATTATTTTATTTGAACAAAAATTAAAAACTAATTGAAATCAAATGTATACTTTTATATAAGGCTACATAATATAGTTAGATGTATAATATTAATTTTATATTTTGGAACACATATAACATGTTAATTGTATTAAATTTATATATAACATGCTTGTATAATAATTAAGGCAATTTACATAGTATAACATGTAGAAATTAAATATACTAAAGAACATGAATAGGTGATTCTATAAGACTAACTTTGAAGTCAAATGCTAGGTATTATTTGAGCAGTAATTAGTTTGCATCATCACTGCTGGATTTTTATTGATGCATACATTTTAGCTATGCTAATGTTTGGTTATTGTCTGAAGAGGGCTGGTGAGTCTGAGAATTCTAATCCTTGAGTGGCCCCTAGGTTGGTAGAATCCACACTGGTCTGTTTCTGCTGCTCTTTTCTGGTACAGCAAAGATTTCCAAATAAGTAGTCGCTGTTGATTAAACCATCATTATTTCCCTAATGACATGCTAGCATGGCAAAGAGAGTTAATGAGTCACAAAAGGTGCACAAATTAATAATAAAATTCTCACTGTGTACCATGCCCTCTCACAGCACTTATCTGAATATTTCCCAGTTTAAAGCCCTTATATAATTGTCATCAAATAATTTCAAACAAAAGCCTGGACACAGATATTGTATTGCCATTTTTCCTAAATAAACCAAAGTCACTCTAAATCAATGAAATCTCCTAAGATATTTTTATATGGAGTCACTAAAGTGAGGTTCTTTGTAGCAAAGAAAATTGTCAGGAGCTTTTGGCTAATAACTGTTAAATATTAATGAATCTTAAAAGCCTGAGTCCCCAGCATCGGCTTATACTTAAATATCTAAAGCTTTGCTTGACCTTGAAGTCAAACATTTACTGACCTCGGAACATATTCCTCTGTCCTCCTTTTATTCCTTTAGAAGCTAGCTTTTCAAAGGACACAAATGCATGATATCAAATTTAAGAATTTAAGAAACGCAATCTCAACATCCCATTATACATTTTTCCTTTCAAGAATAATTACACATTAATCTACCCATGTGCATACACTATCATAAATTTTACTGGTGATGATATTAGATAATCATACCTTAAAAATGTGGGGTCTTATAAAAAGATTGAAAATAAGAAATGATAACATTAGTATGCACATATGTATACTATATATACATAGGTTAAAAAAAGTTCTCACATATGTGTTATTGATATCCATGTAGCTATAATATAGGGATTATTTTTTCATATACTCACATTTTATTTGACTCCTTAGGACAAAATACATAAAATACTCATTGTTAAACCTGCTTTATAGTTCCAAAGCTAGCAACAAACATTCATACTGTAATTCAGAATTTCTTGAAATCAGTTTTTAATGTAATAATTGAAATATGTATGACTTAGAAAAAAATAAAAATCAATATGAGACCCTATGAATCTCAAAAGGCTCATAATCTACATGAAAATTTAGATTTAGACTGATGTTTTCACATATCTGGGAAGATATGTCAGAGATAAATGTTTTAAGAAGAGGAAAGGTTCATTTTAACTCATGGATTCCGGCAACACCCTTAGTTGTCAGCCTTGTCATTTGGCCCGATCATTTTGGGCTTGACGTGCTCCTGTATTTCACAATGGAAAAGATGCGGTGTAGCAAAGATGCTCACATCATGCTGAGAGAAAGGAAGGACCTGAGTTCCCAGCTTTTTGTTCAACAACAGTCGCCAGGTTCCTCCCTCCGGCCAGTTGCGGCATCTCCCCCTCCTTCCCAGCCGGGCACAACATGGGGACTTCAACAGGTGACCCTTAGGTGACATTTCAACTCCAAACCAAACACAGGAACATTAACATATGGATTTTTAAAAGAAGTCCACTATAATAAAACAGAAAACAAAATATATATAAAAAAATAACAACTTACTCAAACTGAACTTGTTATCTGGTATGATCAATGGTGCAATATATCTCAAATTTTAAAATAAAGTTTTCCATTGAATAGTATCATTTTTAATCTGTAAATAATTTCTTTGCTTCTATTAAAACTCTATCTGAAATATAAAAGGAAATAAAAAATCCCCAAATACAAAGATATTCAAAATAATTTACCATTTCTGACAAATATTGAAATCTATGATATTAAATATTGCACCTAATTTTTCAAAATAAAGAAGATAATGATTGTATACTGATGTTTATGAAGTATGTGCTCAGTAATTTTAATGTATATCTAGTGAATGTGTATTGAACATAGAGGGATTCAAGTGAAAATATAGACAGCACAATAATAATAAGTAAGCATGATGAATGCCACAGGGATATGAAAATCAGTGAGGTTTCCAGGGAGAGCTAACTCTTGCAGGGCTGTAGTTTGTTTCACCAAATTAATGATAGCTGTTTGCACTTTGAAAGAGCATCACAGCTACAATGCCCTGCCTACAAGATCTTCTTAACGTGAACTGTATTAAGCAAACTGTGCTTATTTAGAGTAAAAATTGCCACTCTGAGATACCCAAGCAATAAAGTCTCATTTGTATTATGCTAGAAGACAGCTGCTAGTTATTTTGTTCTTAATGTTTCTGCTGTGAGTGAACATTGATCAAAAAATAAAAGCCAAACTATACTGTTTAAAAAAGATCAAGGTAAAATCATCGAGAAATAGATAACACATGAAGAAGATAGTGTAAAAAGGGTCTGAAAAATAATTGCAATGCATCATGTCCACAAGGAATGCCTTCACGGTGTACCACAGCCAGGCACTAATAAGGAAAATGGCCTGAAAAAGTGACTATAACTTAAGTAAAATTAAAGGCCTGCAGAGTAATTAAATAGAAAAGATGAGAGAACCCTAAAATACTTCAATTACTATACTCAAAATCTTGAAATATTCTTTATTAAGATACTATGCTATCAGTACTGAGCAGAACTCTCTACAGGGTACTTGGAGATTAAAAACTAGGCAACTACACAAAGGTCTTAAAATTTTGAGGTAGTATTTGCAACTTAAAAGTATATATCCAGGTGGGGATTTAGCTCAGTGGCACAAGTGCCTGCCTGGCAAGCACAAGGTCATGAGTTCAATCCCTGATACAAAAAAAAAAAAAAAAAAGTGCATATCCATTTAAAATATTAAGAAAATGTAAAATAACAGAATTATAAAACATAAACACTCAAAATAATTTCCTCTTTTTTATATTTTCTTACATAGTTGCCTAAGATTATGTTCAGCAAAATAAGAGTGTAGAAGAAAGAAGAATGAGAGATAAAGAAAATAAATGTTCTCTATAGGAAAATTAGTGTGGTCTTTATACTTAAAAAAATTCCTTTGAATACTTAGATATGTAGAAAAGTATGCTTAGAAAAAAATAAAAGTTATGATGCTATTTTATTTGAAAGTAATTACATAATCAAAATAAGAAAACGCTTTGCATTTCTTTTTCAACTTTAGAATCAACTTAGGGAAAAAGTACACAAGACTTAAAAGTGAGAGCACAGACACTAGTAAGCTGGCAATGATAAAAATAATTTGTTTAGGCACTGGCAGAAGGAAAACCACAGGTACCAAATGTAGGTAACTCCCGATAAATTTAAAGATGTGGATTGTAATATCATGTCACATAAAAATGTATTGAAGCACCATGGAATAGAAGAGAAGTGTTAATTTGATTTCAAAAACTAGAAATGTAACAATGTCAGATTGGGAGAAATTTGTGGAAGGATACTGCCATACTTTACACCACAAAGTCTTAAGATACAAGGTAGTACTGAAAATAAAACATTTCTTGATATTCTTTTCTCTTACTTAACAATAAGCTAAGGCACCAAAGCACTTTATGCTCTTGTGTAAACCAAAATTATCCGAAGTGTTCACCGCACTCCAAAATATGAGTTTTGCCCTTATCTTAGTTTCCTCAATTTAAATAATTTCAGCTACTTCTGAAAAGCAACAGCAAGTTCCCCCAACGTGTTTAGTCTGTGATCAAAATCATTTCTTTGCTCAAACTCTCAAATGAAAGCTGAGATCCATTTTTAAGTCACCTTGTGAAACTGAAATCATTTAAGTACTGATGCTCTCATCTGACTCTGCTTTCAAACAGATTGAATAGCCACAAGCAATTCCATAACAATGATATTTAGAATGTTAAGCTATGTCATAAGTTGTTAGAAAGTCCCAGAGTGACATGAAAAATAACCATGTTTAAAAGTGCTTCTGATTTTTCTATGTGTTGTTTTTGGTTCTGAACATTTTTACTACCTTGGCTGGAATGATATGGGTATTGAAGAGCTCAGCAGGATTTGCTATGTATTGTTACTACTTTTCACTTTCGTGAGCCTAATGTGTTCTTTACATACCTTTTGGAATTAAAACAATTTTTTGCAAATGTTTGTACTTGTTGAACAGTAAGCATATGGAAGACACTAGATTTAAAGAAACTATGCAAAACAAAGGGTAAATGATAAATTTATATATACATAGTTTTAGTACAGATAATTTTACATCACAAGCACATACACAAAAAAGAACACTCAAGATCTTTCCAATACTCATTATGAGTATTTTTGTTTATGAACATTTTCAATTCTGATTATTTCCAACTGCCTTCAGAGGAGAAGGAAATTGAAGTATGTATATAGTGGATATTAGATAAGAATAAAGAATTAAGATTATATCCAGACAAAAGTCGTCACTTTAAAACTTTCAAAAGTCAAACATACCATAAACAAGGTAAAGACTAGTATAAAATTTGAATTGTAGTAAACACTAATGTATCATCCCTGGTTCTTTACTTAAAGCTAATGTAACATAGGACAGCAAGCTGTTAATTGCAAAAGTTGTACCGAGGGAAAAGAAATAGTATATGACAACTCTCATACTTTTTTCTAATTTTTCTAAAGAAAAATATATTCTAAAATGACAATTTTAAACAAAAGATGACAAATTATTTCCAAAAATCACAAAAATAACCAGCTTTATTTTAATCTATATTAATTACGTATTATCTGAACTACTGATATACTTTTTTAAAATGTCCTTGTTAACCTTTATAGAGTATGAAATCTAGATTAATTGATATCTCAAGCCTTACTGCTTGCAAATAATAGAAAAGGAAGCAATCAAATCTACTCTGCTTTGTTGTAGATTGATGCTATTTTATTTGTTACTACCGAAATAGTAAATAGTTATTTACAAAATAACTAACTCCAATCACTTAAAACAACAGATTCACAAAGTGGGGGAAGGGCTACAAAAAGAGCAGAGAAAATTCATAGTAGGTTCCTTTCTTGATTTAAACTAGATTCATCCTGATTCATTTGCTTACTTTCTATAAGAGTTTGACACTATATTTTTGTGTACAAGCTATAATGTTAAGTGCTTAATTTAACAATTTCATAACAGGAATTTTTACAAAATAATATAAACCATCACACATAGTTATTTGTTGGGTAGACATGAGTCATTCTTCTCAATCTACCATAAGGAAAGGACTATTTGTCATGTATTTCAGTTCATAAAAATATATAATCAGCAGACCTCATCCACTAGAATGTCTAAAAGTAATTAATCACTTCATAACATGAACCAGCCCACTCATTAGCTGATGAATAAAAAGAAAACAGAACTTTTTTATTATGGTCTTAAAATGTATCAGTAAGTACGACATTGCCTGTGAAATATTTTTAAATGCAATGAAGAGTATTTGTATTTATAATAAATATAAACTTGATATTTTGATATAGAGATAGGAGAAAAGACCAAATAATAATAAAAGAAATATTAAATTATAATAAGTCATCTTATACCAAATATTGACATTTACTTATCATTAAATGCCACTTCATTACTATCTACTTATATTACTTAGGTTCTTCCTGTGAAGAAAGATTTGTATGTTAAATTAAAATATTTCTGCTGTATTTCTAGTACTTTTATTTGACCTTAATACAAAATAAAGATATACTATTATAACAGAATTATAGTACTCCAATATTACACATGTGCCTGGATAAACCATTTTATTCACACATCATAAACTCATAAGTAATTTATATTTGTCACTGAACGAATGGGCTTTTTGGTAGTGTTGTTTTGTAAGTAAGACATGAATTATATCAAGAAGATATGGAGTCTACCCAAGAGAGAAATGAAAAAACTTTAATGGTACTATGGGCAAAAATGTTTGAGGCTTCATTTTTTTCAGCTGTATAAGCAGATCCATTTAATTGATTACACAAAATATTGAATGAATATGAAAACTTAATAAATTATTGAAAATAAGACATACCAGTGAATCACATTTTAATAATAAACCACTAGCCTTATTACGTTCTTATTTGCTTTTTTTGTTTGTTTGTATTTTTTGGCTTTGTTTTTATGAAGAGCAGAATGTTTATCATGGTTCACAGATTTGGAGGTTCCAGTGCTAAATGATTGATCTCACTGTTTCAGGCCTGTGGCAAAGCAGCACATCATAACAGGAGCAGATGAGACAGTAAAACTGCTCACATTAGAAGCTAGAAGGCAAAGAATGAAGAAGAAGGGATTCGGGCCTCACAATCCCTGTCAAAAACATGTTTCCCATGATCTAGGGACCTTGTCCAAGGCATCACTCTCAAAGGTTCCACCAGGGGCATTACCCTCAGTGCCTGGAATTTTTACCACATGAGTCTTGGGGACAGTCAAACTCCAAACCACAGCAAATATATTTTTCTTCTTGGAGGAAAAAAAAAGATGAGATGTTGAGTTGAGGGACTTCATGGAAAAATTAGTATGTAGTAGGTTACATCAAACATTTTACAAATGTTATCACATTTAATATGTTTTTAAATTTAGATTTCACAGAAAATAAATGAAAGAAGTGTTAAAAATTCTATTTTGCATGTGTAAATCTTGAGGATGAAAGAAACTAACAGCTAGAGATTCATGTGGGTAAAATCCATATTTATTGCCAAAATTCTGAGTTAGAATAGGATAAATGCGTGCACTATTACTTCTACTGTAGCTGTGACATTGATCATCAACATAAATCCTGTCTTGTTTTTCTTTCTTTCATTTTTGCATGTGCAGACTGACAAAAAAGCACGAAGACATGCCTTCGGAAGAACTTAGGCTAATTTTAGAAGTAAGGATGTGACTTGTAAGCCAGGATTAAGGATATCATCTATGTTTATTTGTATAAAAAAGAAATATTTTCTCCATTTATTTTCATTGAAAACATCAAGCATATGCACATATACCCTAAAAAAACAAGCACAAAAGTCTGAGCAAACATGAAATGCTTGACATGAGATGTATCTGGCTAGTGAAATCATAGCAAAAATAACAATTTAAAGCAGTATGTAGATATATATGTACATGTATATACATATAATTTTGAATATATTTCTAACACATACAATGAAGGGGAAAAGTTATTCTTTTTGTCAAATTTCACATGGAGTACTCTTATATAGAAAAGATTCTATTTTTTTTTCCAAAAGAGAAAGGGGGAATTTTTTACTGCAATGAATTGGAAAATCTCGTTAACTTTTTTATTTAGCTGAGAAAAGAGCTTATTTAGAACATGTTATGGTTGTAAGTACCTTTCAGTACTGGAATTTGTGACTGATTGATAGTCCAGTGCTGGATTTATGGATGTGAGTGCTACACGTAAGTGGACGTGACCTACATACAATATAAGGGACAAAGAGACTTCTGTCATACTTTTCCATCTTTGCTCTTGTTCATTTTGCCGTTTTCTGCCACCATGAACTTTTGCCCTCTGCTATGTGCCACTTTGCCTTGGAGCCAGCCAAGTATGGACTGAAACCTGCACAGACTGTGAGCTAAATAAACTTTTCCTTTCTTAATTTTGGGCATCAGGTATTTTGTCTCAGCAAGGAGAGAAAAGTAACCAAGACAGAACTTGGTACCAGAGGATTGGGATTATTGCTGTGACTATACCTAACCATGTGGATCAAGAGCCTTTAGAAATGGCTTGTGGGAAGAGTCTGGAAAGGTTTAAAGATGTTGCCTGAAAGAGTAAGTAACCCTGGAACTGTTCTGATGCTGGTTAGAGCTCAGAAAACCAGTAAAAATGATTCTCAGGAGGTTTCTCTTTTGCAATGGTTGTTGGACTCAAGACGATGTGTGCTATGGCTTGGCAGGAAGCTTGTCTTCATTTTGCCTGTGTTAAGAAACTTTTCCAAGACTGAGATTAAGGGTACTAGACTAGTTAATTGGGCAAAAGAAATTTCAAGGTAGTCGAATGTTGATGTGTTGGCATGGCTACTGCTGGGGGCTTTCAGTCAGATTTATGTTTTGAATCAAGAGCAAAGAAACCAGCAGGATGATTTGAAACATTAAAAGTTTGGCCAGGAATAAGGTTCAGTAAAGCTGTGGACTGTAAAAATAGAGCTAAGGAGATCTCAATTACTGAGGAGGAACAGGAAAATAAAAAAGATGGCCTGAGGGCATCATAGGAAGCAGCAAGTCTGCACGTTTTGCAGCTTCAAAGCTTCAGAAGTGAAAGACTTCACTCTGAGGAGAAACAGAGCACCATGTTCCAGAATGGTGGCAGAGTCAACATGAGGTTCCAAAATGGCACTGGCCACACCAGGTTCCAGAATGGCAGTGGTATAGAGAATTAGTATCTCAGGCTTAGACTCAGAGTACTCAGTAATCCAGACTCTTGACTCCTACAGCCAAGAGAGAGGAGAGCCTGGCTACTGCTCCAGTTAGTAGCAGACCTCGGCAGAATCCATGTATTACTGGTTTTAGGCGCATGCAGAATGCATGAGTTCTGAGGTTAAAAAGGCTTCCATCCAGATTTTGAAGGGTCTGAGAGTCCAGCCAGTAAGCCCCTAAGAGGGCACTGTGTGAAGCTATGAGTGTGAAGCTAGCAGTTTAGTGGAGACCCCAGAAGTTTGAAAAAACCCAGAAATGTGAATCATTAAAGAAAAGCTGCAAAAATTAAATAGAACATGCCTAAAAGAGAAGTCACAGAAGCTATCACCACCAGAAGTGAGGTAGGGTCAGAGTTACACAAGCCTTTTTGAGCTCACAAATTACTACAAAGAGCTTCAGATATTCCATATGGAACTACAAGATTTAAATGTCTGCCCTGCTTGAGTTTGGACATTGTGGTTTGAATCCTTTGTATTCCTCTATTTTTTTCCTTTTTGAGTTGCAGTGTTTATCTTGTGCCACTGTATGTTGGAAGTGTTTACTTTGTTTTCATTTGTATAGGGTCCCACAGCTGCATGTGCCTTGCAACTTGGAGGAGACTGGAGGCTTGTTCTTTTCAGTAATGCTGAAGCTGTTAGGAGTTTGGAAACTCTTACAGATGAACTAATGCCTGTTCCATAAAGGGATAGACATGAGTCTTTGGAGGATCAGGGGTAGAATGTTATGGCTTGGGTTTGAATAGCCCCCAAAGCCTCATGCATTCATGGGAGGGGGCAAGTCCTTTGAAGGCAGCTGAATCTAGATTTGTGATTAGTTCATTGTCTAGCACTAGGATTGGGGGTGTGAGTGCTACACTTACCAGATGCAGATAGCTGGCATACAATATAAGGGAGGAAAAGAAGCTTGCTCTTCCCTTTTGCCTGTTTTTCTCTGGTCACTTCTAGTGCCATGAACTGTTGACCCTCACCCATGCCACCTTGCCTTGGAGCCAGCTGAGTATGGACTGAAACCTCTAAAAACTGTAGGCTAAATAAATTTTCCTTCCTTCATTTTGGGTGTTGGTGTTTCGTCTCAGCAAAGAGAAAAATGTAACTAACACAACCAAGAGAGTAAAGTCATTGTTGTGCTGTTGCTTGACCACGTGGCTTGGAACCTTGGAAATTAATATGGAAAGATTTTTACAGACTGGTCAAAGAGGGAGCCCATGTATGCTGCAAACTATGCTGGAGACTCTGCTTGGAACCTGAAAAATCAGAGTACTGATGAATGATGCTGCTGATTAAAATAAAGCTCAGGAGGCTTCTATTGAGAACAACTGCATCAGCTGCTGAATTCCAGGTAGTGTATTGTGTTTTGGCTGAAAGTTGATCTGCATTTTTCTTGTTTTTAGAGATATTACCTGGGTGGCAGAAAAAAATTTCAGTGCAATCTACTGTTCAGATCATAGCATGGCTACTTCTGAGAGCTTTTGACCAGATCTATGTTGGAAATGAAGAGCAAAGAGCCAGGCAGTGTGATTTGAAACATTTGGCCACAGAGAAGGCTCCAGTGGAATTGTGGGTTGCAAGGATGACATAGAGGTGAACATTGCTGAGAGAACAGGACAATGGAAAAATGAACTGAAGCCTTTCACCAGAAGGAAAGATGATAGTGTTTTTTAGTCTTAAAAGTTAATGGGAAGCAAATACTGTGATTGTAATAGTTCTTTTAATATGATTTTAATATTATTCTTAGGTATATGCTTGTAACCAGGTTACGTGATCAAAGTATTATGGTTTTAACTTTGAATTTTGGTCACTTCTGAATATTTTGCTTTTGGTGCAGGAATGAGTGCAGTAAGAGTTGTATATATGTAGTTGTTATATTAATGTAAATCTGAATACATCAAGACTTGTTAACCTTTTCACAAATCTGCCACTAGAGACTATGGTATAAGGAAATTTCTGTGACTATCAAGTTGACCAGGGATGGATTGTGGTGTGTTGAAAATTGGTGGTAAAATTGCAGCTGTCTTCTCACATGGCTTTTATTTATTTTTCATGAAGACTAAATAAAAACCATGCATCCTTACAAAGAGTACAGTCTTAATCTCTGTACTATATCATATCTAATGAGTTACCCATGAAATAGGAATTGAAAATTAAATGTATCCTAAGAACTTAGTGCATTAACCAAAAAGAAACATAAGTGTAAGTAGTTGAAAATAAAACACTTAAAATATTTATTAAGGCATAATTATTTCATAAATTTAAAAAGAGAAAAAAACTAATATTATAGGCACATTGCCATATAAATGTATCGCATGAAAACTGAAAATATAACCATAAATTGAGTGTGACTATAATGGTCAGGATACTGTATACTTGAAACAGTGCTGAAATTTTAACCTTCAATGCCATGGTGTTAAGGATAGGTCACTTATGAGATGATTTAATCATGTTGGCAGAGATATCATTAATAGGATTAGTCCCCTTTGAAAGAGCTCCCCCAGAGGTTGTTTGCCCATTTAACCATGCGAGGAGACAGCTGTTTAAAGAGGCAGAAGGGCCCTCATCAGACACTGAATCTTTATGATAGTTTCCCTAATCTCCAGAAAGATGTGAAATAATTTGCTTCAGTGAAAAAGCTACACAGTGAGTGGCATTTTGGCATAGTAACTCAGATGAACTAAGACAATGGCCTCCTTAAATCAGTAGAAAAGAAATCCTTCTTTATCCTGAAGTATAGATTATAACCTGAAGTACTGACTCAGTGTGGGTTTCTCTTTTGGC
Source organism: Hydrochoerus hydrochaeris (assembly GCA_004027455.1). NCBI lineage: Eukaryota > Metazoa > Chordata > Mammalia > Rodentia > Hydrochaeridae > Hydrochoerus > Hydrochoerus hydrochaeris. Next base: position 30,474 of record PVLA01014155.1, read on the forward strand.
TTAATTTTGCATGTCATCCTTTTGCCAAGTGTAAATGTCAGTAAAGTACTAAGAATAGTTGTTTGTTTAGTTTAGTTTACTTTTGTTTTTGCTCCATCGAGACAGTGAAAAGTTCCTTGTGAATAACGTGAATCTGGGTCTCTTTTGTATGGTATCAAAACTCAGAAGCATGATAAACTAGGCAGTGAAAATCAGAACATTTTGGAACTTCCATATGTTCATTTATTTACTATGTTACTGTTACTTGTGAACTTTGAGTCAGTGCAATCTTGTGAAGTCTTATCACCATATAAATGGTTAATAATTAGATATGCCCACAATACTTTCCCATAGGTATGAATAAAATGAAGAAAGTACCTGCCAGCCACGTAACTAGTGCCAATAGTAGTTCGTCATCAATGATCAGGCATAATTACTATACTATCACTATTATTACATAGCACTTACTTGACCTATATCAATATAGAATTCTATCAATCAGTGAATTTTAATTTAAGGCTCATAATTTGGATGCTTCAGAATTAGAATAAAGCTGCTTCAAGTAAAAAAGAAATGTAGTAATATTATTATAGGTACTTTTCTTCAGACAATAGTTTGGTGAAAAAAATCAGAAATCTTGCTTTTACAGAAAATTCTTTGTACTGTCTAGTAAAAATACTTTTGAAGTTGGTGCTTGTAAATTTGCAAGAAGTAAGACTCACAGACTAATTTTGTGAAGTTGCATGCCCAAATAATCTTTACCTTAGAACAAGTTGAGATTTTGCTTCAATTCTTGTGCTTTTTTTATTACACAGTATCGCTCCTGAGAATACAGCCACAGTCTGGGCGTCAGAGTGGCACTCAGAGCAAGTGTCTACCTTGGGTTGAACTTACCTCAGTGATAAGGGACAGCACTGTTCCTAGGCAATCTTGGGTGTTCACAAGTAAAAAAAAAAAAACAGTAAAGACAGCTGTATGGATATAGTGAAGAACAAATAGAAGCAATAGAGCCAAGATGTTTCACATCAGGAATCAAAAGAAATAGTAAAAGATCGATGCAATAGTAGGATATAGGGATGATTTTTGAAAATGGGGTGTAGACTAAAAGAGAGAATGTAGGTGAATGTGCTGAAAAAAAAATGAGATGTGAAATGCACATGTACTACCTTCCCACAAAGAACACTGCCAACATGTAGTAAATCAAAAAGAAAAAAAAATCTGTGGAATCTAGAAATAGAGTATAAGAAGGATAATTTTTAAGGGAAGGTGTCATTCAGTGTCTCTGTAAAATATAGATGTTCCTTGATTATAATCTATTCATTAAATAAAAGCTAACACTTTTTTTGAAGAGAAGAATTAACTATTAATATTCTTAGTGACATCAATATAGCATGATGATGGTCGGTCATCTCATGACATTACACATAGAAAACAACATAACGTATTAAAAAACAAGCACAAATTAGTACAGAATGGACTGAAATGATTTTTCCTAGACAACTAACTTCTAATATATCTCCTATAGACAATAGGAATCGTGGATGGACACAGGAAGGGTTTTGTCCTATTCATTTTGCCCCATATATTTCAATTTTGTCATAATGCTAGTTGAACCAGACTTTAATTTCATGTAGAATCTGTTCTCATTATGCAAATCTTTTAGTGTTTATTTTAGGAATAGACCTTTCATCTCTTGCCTTTCTGTTGATTTTGTGATCCACCGTGCTCTGGACATGTGTCCGTTTCCGTCCTCCAGGCCCTGCACTGCTGGGCTTCCCCCAAACTGCCCCTGTACTCGCAGGTGTCCTCCTCCAGCGCCACGTCCCTCACTGTCTCGGCCAATGCAGCACATTTTGAAATAAACCCCACTTGCAAGTG
>PVLA01014156.1:0-32305 GCA_004027455.1 Hydrochoerus hydrochaeris
TGGATGGGTGGATGGGTGGGTGGATGGGTGGATGGATGGATGGATGGATGGGTGGATGGATGGGTGGATGGGTGGATGGATACACAATGAATAAGTGAATAAAAGACACATAGACAATGGATGTATGAAATACTTGATGGGCTAATGAGTGAATGATGGGTAGGTAGGTTTGCAAAAAGACAATAAAATGGTAAAAATGATTTTCCTATATGCACTATTTATTGAGATACCAGGTAAGGTTCCAAGCATTTTACATAGGCAGGCAGTTGCCTCTCCGTGTCTGAGAGGAGTTGGTCCCAGGACCCTCCACAGTTAGCAAAATCTAAGGATTCTCAAGTCCCTTGTACAAAACAGCACAGGATTTGCACAGAACCTATTCGCGCCCTCTCCGGCCCTGTAAATCCTGCCTACATTACTCATCATACTTAATGCAGTGGAAATGTTGTGTAAATAATTGTTTTTCACCTTGTTTAAGGATTAATGGTGGAAAAATCTATAAATGCAATATGTTTTTCAAATATTGAATCCACAGATAAGGAAGCTGCAGATACAGGGACTGAATGCCTTTTCTGAGGGCCAGATGCTGACCCCAGTGTTCTGCCCAGGTTGATCACCCCCTCAGTGCAGAGGGATTGCCAAAACCCAGCCCTCTCCCTGTCACCGCGCTGCCCAGTTCCTTCACTGGCTCTCTGACAGCTATTGTTAAGGTTCAAATTTAAAATGCCCCCAAAAGTTTCATGTGTTCCGCAGCAGGGCTCTGTGAAGTGCTGAGCTTGTGGCTCAATATGCTGTTAGTGGGTGGGATCTGGTTGGACAAGCTGAGTCCCTGGCTGTGACCCAGAAGAGTATACCCTGTCTCTGCTCTGTCCTTCTTGCTCTGCCTCCCAGCTGCCCTGATGTGAGCAGCCTTCCTCTGCCAGGTCTTTCCACCTACCTTCCTGCCTTGGAGGCAGCTAGCCATGGACCGAACCCCCTGCACCGTGAGCCACATTGAAGCCTCCCCCTTTAAACTGTGGGTGTGGGACATTGTGTCGATCTATGGGAAAGGAACTATTGCACCACTGACACCGGCCTTCCTGGTCTGTTCAGTGTCACATAGTCAGTGGCTGCATATGCACCAGAAACCCCTGGTTCCCCCTACAGCTTCCTTCCAGATCCCAGATGGTTTTCTGTGCCGCCTCCTTCAGGTACAGCCCACCCCTCCACCCACTCCAAGGCCCGGTGACCCCATGGCTTCCTGTACAACAGTGTCCTGGCCTCCCTCCTACTCAGGCCTGCAGTCACCCAGTTTGTGCAGCCCTGAAGTGCTTCCAGGGTTTGGCTGCAATTATTACTAATAAAGTGTCTACTTGTCCAAGGGTGGTGGATGAGGGTGGCATTACTTCTCCGAGTGACTGCACACAGGAGGAGCCTGTAAGGCAGAGTTCCACTTAGTGGTTCACTCTGCCTGTGCCCTGGGCCTTGGGTAGCCAGAAGCCCAAGGATCTGCTCTGGACCCCAGAACCTGAGGTCCTCCATTGGCACACCTACATCTGAGCTGCTTCTAGCTCGGGGACAGTAGGGTGACCTTGTTGCCCTTGTTGCCTGGACCCTGAGGAGCTAAGAATGGCCTAGGACAGCAAACATCCCATCATTGTCCTCCCCTGCCTGCATGAGGAGGAAGGACTGGCCCCTCGCAGTGTGGCCAGCTGCTGCAGCATCTCCAGGCATCGGGCTGAACCCCGCCAGCTGTGTGCAAGAGGAGGGGAGCCGAGCGGGGACATTTTCCATCTTCAAATGTGCTGAGCCAGCACAGCTATGTCCTTGAGGCCCCCGGGGGAGGGGGGAGAGGCTGCATCACTTTAGGGGTGACCTTTAATCTCATTCTCCAGGTGGTAGAGCAAGATGGCCCTCACTCCCCACTCGGATCCTGTCCCCCAGGCACCTGAAGACGGTGGATGGCAGTGCTCATTGCCCCAACACCTGCTTCCCCTGCAGCTTTGCCAGGGGCACCCTCTTGCCTCAGCCTCCCCCAGTTTCCATATGCAGAGGCAGGAGGGTCCAACAGCTCAGAACTGCTGCAGATCTGGCCAGCCAACCTGAGGACCAAAGCTAGACAGGCCACCTGAGGAGTCCCCCAGACCTCTCCTGTACAAAATGGGGACAGCAGCTGGTGCTGCAGGGTGAGAGATGTGTGCAGTGTGGCCCTTAGTAGGAGCTGCTGGCGCACACAGCAGGTGCTGCACATTGCTACCACCTGGAGTGGGCTGCTGTCCGGCCTGAGAGGACTGGGCAGCTCTTCAGGCCTGGGCTTGGGAGGTCGCACAATGGCCTTATTCATTGCATCTCCAGGGGCCGTGCTGGCCTGCAGGGGACTGTCTGGGGTGGATTCAGAGGAAAAGGCCAGCACAGGAGCTGGGAGAGACGGTCCAAATGGGCCGTCTGTGTGGGTAGAGAGCTCCGCATTCCTCGGGCAGTCAATTATAACTGGGCCTCTGCTTTCCGGAGAAATCAGTCTCCACAGGTCCCTGGGTCAGTGCGCACCCTGGGAATCACAGTGCTGCGCTACCCCAGTCCAGAAGTCTCCAACTTTTTTTGTGCACCAGGAACGGAATTCATGGAAGAGAGTTTTCCTGCGGAAGGGGGTGGGTGGATGGTTTTGCAGTGATTCAAAGGTGCAGCTCTCAGCAGTGTTCGCTCTGCTTTGAGGATCTACGTCTCCAGCTGGATGGGTGCGGTGAGGGTGGCCCTGAATCCCGAAGTGCCCGGAGCGGTGTGGGCCCACAGGGATACCCTGAAAGGATGAGGCAGGTAGCACAGCCCACTCAGGTCTTTGTGTCCAGGTCCCTGAGCCTGCAGCAAACACCATGACCCCGTTTCCCTGGAGGGGCTGGGGATGGAACCTGAGGGCTCGCTCCTGAAAGGCTGGCCGGGACAGATCATTCGGGCCAGTCCTGAGCTCCCGCTGGCCTCTGCAGCCATGTCGGGGCTGGCCCTCGAGGGTCTGGCTTCTGAGAAACACGGCGCCAGGTGAGAAGCCACTCCTGCTGGGCTGGGACGATCGGGGCTGAGTACTTTCCCGAGCTGTGTCAGGCCTCTCTGTCCCCTGCCTGGGGTGCTGCACAGGGCCTTGCTGGCCGCAGGCAGGAGTTGCATGGTCCCCCTGTGGACCCATGGAGGGAGAGTGCGGTTTCCCCCACTGGACAGCCTGGGGTCCTCGGAGCTCCCTGCATCCGGCCTCCTCCCGGTACCCGGCGGCTGCGGGGTGTTTTGCTGTAATGGAATCGATGTAACGAGGGCTAGTTCTGCACTGAGGCCTCCGATTATAACCCTCCCACTGGGACCAGGAGCGAGGCTGCTTTCATTGAACAAGGGAAGTGGGCGGAAGCTTCATTCCAGGAATCGCTCTGGGCAGCTCGCCTGGGCAGCCGGCAGCGGGGGGCTCTTCCAGGTGGTATTTATAACCCAGACCCTCCTCCCTTCTCTCTTGTCCACCCGCCTGCTGCCAAGGCACCATCTCCCTCTGGAGGAGGGCCCAGCGCTGTCACCTGTGGCCCAGGGTCCTGCGCTGGAGCACGAGAACCCCTGACTCCATCCCAGCCTCAGTCAGGTGTGGCTCCTGGGGCCCCGCCGGGCGCCGTGGGTCGTCCTGGAAAGGTGGCTGCACAGGTCCTGGGATTGGGGTGCAGCTCTGCACCCTACAGCTGGTGTGGCCCACGGCAAGGTCCAGGGCGTGCGAGCAGGAACTGCTGCCTCCTCTGCCGCTGCCCTCTTCTGGATGCCCCTCCGGAGAGCCGGCATTTCAGCGGCCTCTGCAGACAGGCTCCCCCGAAACCATGACTCAGCCGTGGGATTTGTCATGCATTTAGCCCCTTGGCAGCCACATGAGCAGAGTGGGCACCCCCTGCCCCGCTTTGCTGGCAGCAATGGGCGAGGGAGGCAGTGCGCAGAAGCAGGTGACGGTCACTGAAGAAGGAAAGGGACTCACAGGGGGGCTCTTTGTGTATCGCTGGAGGAGGATCCTGAGCTTCTTTCAGGTCCCCGTAGAGGCCTGTGATTCCCCAGGTCCTCTGGGCCAGGACTTGGTCACAGCAAAGTCTCTAGAGCCCGGCTGTCTCTGTGCACAGCAGCGACTGATCCTCAGCTTCCAGAAAAGACCAGGCTCCTTCCAGCTGAAGTGCTGGGTCCCCGATGCCCAGTCTTCCCTGGCCCCCACCCAGCGCCAAGCCCTCCTGTCTCCCTCGAGCTGGGGATGTCACATGGCTGACAGGCCGGGCTGGCCCCATGTGGGTGCTGTAAGATCTTCGGGCTCCTATCTCCTCCTCACCCCCAGGGTCACCCCCAGGCACTGTGTCATCTACTCATTCACTGCGTTCCTTGGTCTCCCCTTCTATCTGGAGGCTCGGTGACAGGAGGTGGACTCTGTGCCTGCCAGGCTCTCGCCCGTCCTGGGGGCTGACTCACAATAGGTCCTTGGCAGAAATCTGCTGGGTGAGTGGATGAGGTCCTGGGGTGCTGCCTTGGGGAGCAATGGCCCCGGATTCTGTGGGAGAGCATGGGAGTGCGGACCCCCAAGGGCTCACCACCAATCTTTGATATTTTCGTTTCATTTATCAGAAACCAAGGCCGCCACGCGCTTCTGTAAGTCCAAATTGCCTGAGTGAAGCGCGAGAAGGTAACAATGCTGGGCGCACATGAAGGCGAAGCCAGGGGAGCGTTTGGAAATCCCGTCACCTCTCCCGCGGCTCACGTGAGCGGGGTGAACACTCCCATTTGCTTTCGTTACTTCTGGGTTTTCCTCACCGGCTCTTCCCATGGGTTACGTGACATTGTTACATAAAGCAACTTCAATCACCAGAGCCCCAGTCTTTGTTCAGAACCCGAGTGCCAGGGAGCCAGTGGGGGCCAGGACGTGAGCGGGTCGGGGATTCGGACCCTGGGATGATCCCTCAGCCTCACAGTGACCCCAGGAGAGGACCGAGTCCTGGGCCAGGGACTGCTCAGCAGCCCCGCCGCTCCAAGGCACCTTTCCCTGGTCCTCCCACGGCTTCCTTCTTACCCCTCCAGGCCACACCGAACGCACTGCCCCTCGGGACTGTGGCCCTGTGGGTCCCTGTGCCCCGTGGCCAACTTCCTGGTCCTCCCTGTCTTGTCCTCACCCCCTGACCCCTCCTGCCCCTCCGGGGCCTGAACCACTCTGGCATCGCTGGAGGACACAAACTCAGGGCTCCACAGTTTACTGAAAGTTAGGGGGTCATCTGGGGTGGAGGGAGACTGGGGCCAAGGACACCCCCAGGAAGCCACCAGTGTCCCCAAGTATGACCCGAAGAGAAAAATTCCAAAGCTAGAGCTGCCGAAACTTTAGGCTGCAGGCAGCCGGCTGTGCCCCGAGACCAGAGCCAGCAGGGTTCGGAGCTGGCCACACCTCCTGCCAGCCTCTCTGGGGTCCTGCTGCATCTCTGGGTGGGGAGTGGCCAAGCTGGCTGGCAGCAGTGGACAAGAGGGAGCCCTCAGAGCAGACCTGCCTGGAGGTTAACAGGACCTAGGTCACCTGGTGAAAAGCCAACCGTGTCTGAAATGCACCGGGCCTGGTGGACGGGTGACCTGAGTGGGTCATCGCCTCACCCACCTGGGATGCTCCATGGAAGCTGATGTCAGTCAGTGTCACAGTTCCCACTGTGGGGCCCCTGCTGACCTGGGGGGCACAGGGCAAGCAGAATTGGCAGCTCATTCCTCCCCACCACCTGCTGAGCTGTCAATGCTGCTCCACCCAGAGGAGCCTTGACATTTCCTCAAAGGCAGTGAATGCACCCTGCTGCCCCTGATGGAGCAAAGCCAGGGGTTTGTCACCTGCAGCCCGGTGCCCCCTCCAGGGCCCCCGCATGGTGACGCCCACCGTGGCTTTGTCTTTGTCTTTGTCTTGGTGGTGACTCCACCAAGGGACATGGTTCCACGCGCCATGGTGGGTCCCTGCAGTCCAGTCCAGAGCAGCTTGCCCCTCCCTAGCAGGTCTGAAAATCACTCCCTGGGAGCAGCGGAGGGGCCCAGCCTGACTGATGCCACCTGGGAGGAACCGGCCCAGGAAATGCGCTTGACCCGCTCTCTGGCTTCTCCTTAGCTTGTAGGGAGGAGGATGTTTCCATCCCCAGAAGGACAGACCCCGGGCTACGTGCCTCTCGGCAGCAGAGCTGGGGTTAATCTGCTGGAAATGGAAAATAAATTCAATCAAGGCTCAGGCTAAGAGAGGCCAGCCTTGTGCCCTGCGGTGACCGGGTCTGAAGACATCCCAGCTAGGGGAGGGGAGGGGGGAGGAGCCTGCCCTCCCCACAGTGCCATGGTGACGCAGAGAAGGCAAAATGCTGGGTTGCTGGGTGTGGTGGTGCACCCCTAGAGTCTCAGCACTCAGGAGGCTGAGGCAGGACGATTGCCATGAGATCGAGGTCAGCCTGGGCTACACAGTGAGTTCAAGGCCAGCATGAATTGCACGGCAGGACCAGGTTTCAAAAAACAGACAGAACAAAAGGAAAGCCATGTTGTCCCACCAAGGCGGGTGCCCAGTGTGAGGCCTGACACCCCACCCCCGCCACAGGAAGCCCTGTCCCCACCCTGCACCCACTGTGTTCCTCATTTCCTCCTCCTGGGCTCAGGGCCAACGGTGTCCCCAGGCCTGTTTCTGCCATGTCCTGAGTACTGGGGAGGCAGGATTGTGTCTCCCCCATTTTCCAGGGCACGGACCCCACACAGAAGGCAACCCTGTGCCCCAACAGCAGTCTTCCACCCTGGCCCGCACTAGTCCTGCCAAACCCTGGACAGACCCTCTCTTGGGTCACACTTCTGCCCGAGGCCTGCAGTGTGAACTCCAGCTGGGCCCATTGCACAGATCAGGAGGCTGAGGCCTAGAGCAGGGAAGTGATAATGGAGGAAACCGCCTGACATGTGCTCTGAGCTCAGAGACAAGTGAGGTAACCTGGCTCTTGGTGTGCAGTAGTTGATTGACCTCCGCTAACTCTGGGTCCAGGCACGAGGCCTGCAGTCCTCCCCAAGCCTGGGTGTCCTCCTCCATTTACAGAGCCGTCCTTCCCACTGCCGCCAGGCCGTGGGGTGCTGTGGGAGGCCTGGTTTCTAGCTGTAAGTGCTGTGGGCTTGGGGGCCAGAAGAGTGATACGGCATGGGGGCCTCTGTCACCCCAGGGCCAGGTGGGACTCAGGCCCCCAGACGAGGCAATGCTGGCTCCTTCCTTTCCTCACCTCCCCGGAGGGCCTGCTCACACGGGACCTGGGTCATCAACCTGCCTGGCCCCAGTGCTGGAGAGGGGATCGGAGAAGCCACCTGGATGGTGACGAGGGTCCCTGCGGACGGAGTGGGAGAGAATCTGAGGGCTCATGGCCACGCCGGGACAGCGGCCAGCACTTCACCAGGATCCGGGGACCCCACACTGGGTCCTGTCTGATACTGTTAGAGTCAGCGTGCAGCCAGAGCCGGTCCTGGGCGGCCCAGAGATGGGTATCCTGCATCACGGGAGGGGCGGCGGGGTGTGAGGGGACCCCCAGCTTCTAAACCACCTCCGTGAGCTCCCATTTTGCAGGTGAGGTCACTGAGGCCCAGGTGCAGGGAGCTGTCCTCCTCCCAGGTGGGGGGGGACTTTGATGCAGGCCCTGCAGGTGTCACCGTGGCCTGCTCCCCTGCTGGCACACAGTGACCCTGGCTTCCCACATGGTCTGAGGCTGCTCCTTTACACCAGGGCTGCCAGCTTCCTCCGGGCTGCATCGGTCAAAGGGTCTTTTGTCTGCCAAAGCTCCAGCCTGTTTTTGAAATAAAGATATGCAGGTGGGTTGTGACAATAACCTGTGCTCATGTTGCTCCGTGTGCCGGTGGGTAGGCGGGTGCTCAGCCACAGGTGCACACGCAAGCGTGCACACCCACGCACACCCTGGTACACCTGCACACCCGCGCACTCCCGCTCTGCAGGACAGGGGCTGCCTCGCGCACTCCCCAGCTGCCGGAGGAGCCTTACAACCCAGCAGCCCAACTTGTACAGGGTCTTTGCCCAGCACCCGGGTGGATCCCAGGGGTGGATCCCGGGACGGGCAGGAGGATGTCCAGCCCCGCTGTGAGACTCAGCTCACTCAGACACACACACAGCCTGCAGGCCCTTCCCCACCCTGCCCCGCTGCCTAGCGGCTGCCCCCTACCCCTGTGGCTGCCGGTGGGTGTTGACCTAAGGCCTTTGCTTTCAGAATGGACCCCAGCATCAGGCCCAGTCCCCCCATTTCTGGCTCTGGAGTCTGAAGCCTGCTAATTTCCCCGGCCACCTCCCTCCCCCACCCAGGCCCAGTCACCCCATACCCTTGACCCCGCAGGACTCTTGGGTCCGGCCTGGTCCCTTGGTGAACAGTGCAGGGCGTCAGATGAAGGACACGGGGCCCCATCTGTTATATGCAAATGGGAAACTGAGGCCCAGGGGGACAAAAAGTCCTGCCCAGGGTTATTCCTAGGTCACGCCCAGGCCGCTCTGTGTGTCTGAGACTCCCCCTGCCCCTGGGGGCTCTGCTGGCTCATGACAAGGGAGCCTTTGTCCACTCCCTACTGAGGCTGGGCAGGAGTCACCCACAGGCCAGCCGTGCTCTGGGGATGGATCCTGCCTGAGTCAGCTGTGCGACTCAAACTCTGGTACTCACCTCCGACTGCACCAAGGGAGGGAAGGTGGAGGTGCTTTTGGAATAATCAACTGGCTAAAACAGCTGCGCATCAGCACCTGCCGCATTCGAGCTCTTTCTAAGTGTTTGGTTTTTTTTCTATTCTACTGAGAATCCAAGCCATTGCTGCTCCACCCGGGCTACCTCCCCAGCCCTTTTTAATTTTTACTTTCAGACCAGCTCTCACTAAGTGCCCAAGTGTGACTTGGAACATGAACTTGCCCGCCTCCTGCCTCAGCCTCCCAGGAGTGCTGGCACTCGCAGCACCTCACCTACCCCAAGTCCTCTATGTGAACTTGTGAGTCCTCCCGAGGCCCGCGGGGTGGTGCCCATCATTATTCCCATTCTCCAGAGGGAACCACTGAGGCCCAGAGCAGTCAGGGGACAGGCGGCAGCCAGCACTGTCTGCAGGTGCCCCTGGAGTGTCCTCTAATACCCGGCAGCAGTCACACCATCAGTGCAGCCCTAGAAGCGCCTCTAACACTGACAGTTCAGAGTGCTGAGGCAGGCGGAGTTTTCCAAAGAACAGCAACCACGCTGGCCCGAGGACACAGGCCCCAGAAGGCTGTCACCTGTCACGGGGTGAGAAGCAGCCGGGCAGTCTGTGAGCCAGGTGTCACCCCATTTAACCCTTCGCACAACCCCAAGAGGAAAGGCAGCTGCGATTGGACAGCAGCCTTACAGACAGGACACCTGGCCCGAGGGGTCCGGGACCCACTGGGGTTACAGAAGGTGAAGAGAGGGGCAGCCTGAGGGGACAGAGCGTCCCACTTCCCTGATGGAGCACCTGTGACTCAGTTTCCACATTACATAGGGTCCAGGGGTCACAACAGAGGTCCCTGGTGTCCAGCGTCCCAGCCTCTGCCTGGTCCTAGTGTCCCCACTTCTTTCTCACAGGGGCCCGAGTGCAGCACGTGTCCTTTGGCCACGGGGCCCTGAAGGACCCCAGCTTCCTCTCCCAGCCCGCCCCGGCCAGGGGGCCTCACCTCCCCCCAGGACCTGTGAGTGAGGGGTCCCAGGCTGGGCTCCGGCCCAGTCACAGGCAAAGCACAGCAGAAGCAGCAGTCTGGCAGCCACAGTACAGGGCCAGCTCCTCGGTGTCACTTGGGGAGAGGAGCCGTGGGCCGCAGAGGGGTGAGCATGCAGTGCTCCAGGGTAGAGCTGGGTCCTTGTCCTGGATCAGGGTTCTGCACTGAGGGAGAGGCCAAGCAGTGCCAGTCACTTAGCCCTGCAGGCTGCTGCGTGCCCACGGCCCCCTCAGCCCCCTCCCGCCCCCACTGCCTCTGCCATGCACCCCGACAGCTTGGTGAAGGATGGGCTGGGAGGGCAGCAAGGAGCCTGGGGAGCTGCCTGGGCACAGCTTTGGGACACATCCAATGCCCCAGCTACAGCTGGGCCTGGGCCCGGCAGCTGCCAAGGACCAGATGGGCTGGGGCCTGGGGATGCCAGCAGCCCTGCACCCCCATGGCCCTGGAGTAGGGCAGAGAGCTGGGTCCCAGAGCCAGGGCCTCCCCACAGCTGGCCCCTCAGCACATTCCCATTTCTGTAATGAACTTGTGCCCCAGCGATGACCTGTGACCATCTCGGTGCAGGCAGCAGTGGATGGAAGACAAAGCTGCTTCCTTCAGAGAGAACCCAGCTGGTGGGGGAGGGGACAAGGACATAGACCCTGGTCACACAGAGAGGATGGCAGGGGGAGGGAGCTGCTGGGAGGGACAGCGGGTGGCATGACCAGCCACCCGTACCCCTCCTTCACGCCTCTTTTCCCCACCTACTGGTCTCTCGACCCCCTGCCACCTCCACTGCCACCACCAAGAGAGGCCAGCTTCACCTCGGCCCTGCCCTCTTTGCTGACCATCTGGCAAGGAGAAAATGACACCTAACACAGGAGACGCCTGGGGGCGGCACCGATGCAGCCAGAATACGGCCCAGGTCCCAGGGGAAGGAAAACCCACAGAGTCCGGCCCTGCTTTCCCTGGAGGCAACAAGCGACCTGTGGCCACTGCGAGAGGCCGGGCAGCCAAACTGGAAGCCAAGCGGAGGGTGACTGCTGACTGGGGCTCTCAGAAGTCTCTGGGCAGGAACAACCACGGAATTCACGACCTCATGGTGTTGAGGGCTTGAGGAGACACATCCCGGGAGAGAAACGGGAAGAAGGGCGCCCCATCCTTTCAGCCCCCTTTGGGAAATGTAGGATTGTCCCCCCAGAGTGAGCTCAGCAGGAAGCGACTGTGAGGAGATAGAGAGTCTAGGCACAAGTTCAGGAGATTTACCACCATGGGGGAAATTAAAGTTTAGGCATCATCAAGGAAGGACTCAAACACAGTCAGTCTCAGCTGGATCCCCAAAAAGCAGCACCCCAGAAACAGGGCAAATGAGAGACAAAGCAAATGCTCAGTCTATAGCTGGCCTGGGACTGACCAGATTAGTCATCCCTTCCTGATCTCACTGCCTTCAGAAGTTAAATCCCCTCAAGAGGGCTGCAACCCTATGCAGAGATTGTGTTTATACAGCGTTCATCACTCATTAAAAATGATTGCAAATGAGAGAAGACAGTAACCAAAAATAAATGGTCCTGTTGGAGTTATCAGACCAATACATGACCCATATATTGGAGTTATTGGAGCCAGGAAGCAGCATTATCCTGAGGGGTACATTCAGGAAAACGGGGTGAAAGGATGAATCATTTCAGCAAAACTGGAATATAGAAGGAATAAGAAAGAAAGAAAGAAAGAAAGAAAGAAAGAAAGAAAGAGAGAGAGAGAGAGAGAGAGAGAAAGAAAGAAAGAAAGAAAGAAAGAAAGAAAGAAAGAAAGAAAGAAAGAAAGAAAGGAGAGCTAGACCTATAACACATGATAACTGAGAACAGACTCAGCATGAGGCTTAGGAGCAGGCTGGACACAGCTGAATGGAGAATCAAATAACTGGAGAATCGGCACCTAGAAATATCTTTAGGAAACCACAGAGACAACGAAGGAGAAATATACAGAAATGGTTGAAGGCCGGAATCTCATTCTTATCGGAGTCCCACTATGAAGACGCGTACATGAGTTACAGAAACGGTATCTGGAGAGGTGATTTCCAAGCTATTCAGAAATCTGCTAAAATGCACCAAGATGCAAGATGAGACCATAGTGTCGGGCGAAATAAATCAGACACGCCAGCTTTTAAATATCATCTGATTTTCTGACATAGGAAACAAAGTATAATAGAGAACAAAATATAACAAATGGCGAGAGATGGAGAGATAGATCTTTGGCAGACGGGAAGGACACCAAAGAGATGAGAGGTCAGGGAGGGGCTAGAGGAGCTAAGATGTGTTAGCCATGCACCAGCTCTGGAGGAAAGTGGTTGATACAACTAAAATTTAAAAGGAAGAAGTGAAGTTGTCTCCCAAACTATACAATGAGCAAAACTGAAAACAAAAACAAAAAAATACTAACGACAAGGAAAAGCTAACAAACAGAGAAAAATGTTCCCTTCAATAGAGCAACAGGGCGCTGGTTGGGTAACATCGCCATGAGAACGATGTGTCCCCAAAATCCGTACAAGGACATCTTTAAGAGCTGGTGACCCTGATCCCGTCACCCCACCGGAACCCAGATAGCAGCACATCACAGCGGACCCCCAGCCACGTCAAATTGTTACTGTCAGTTAAAAACTTAAAAAACAGAGCAAGAAAATAGCAGCATCCCTAGAATTCTATAGCTTCTGAAAATTCTTCCAAAAAATAGGAGTGTAATTCAAACACTTCCAGGCAAGCAGAAACTCGGGTCATCTGTTCCTTGCAGAACTTCAGGAGAGGAAACTCCTCCAAGCACGCTCTTCGGGCAGAAGGAGCTTCTGGCCCAGAGGCAGGGGCACAGAGGAGACTGCGGAGGGGACAAGGGGTGACCTGGAACGGCGGGAAGGACTCGGGGAGGGCAACCGGCTAAAGTGCATTTTTGCATTTTCTAGGAAGTGGTAAAAGTAGGAATTTAAATTAGAACGCAGGTCAGAGACGCAGGCTGAATCTCCAGAGGAACCGCTGGCAGAGAGTAATTACTGCCAAGTGGTGAAAGAAGAGGGAAAAGCAAAAAATAAAACATACTCGACTGTTCTAGAACAAGTAGGAAGAGCAGGGGAGGCACGGAGAGGAGCTGGGGCAAACAGGAGAAGGGGCACTGATTAGAAGACCAAAGAGCTGAATGGGTTTAAACAGCTTTTCAAAGCCCAACTGTTGGGCGCCCGTCCCGCACCCCCGTTAGGAAGGACGGCCAGTCTGCCAGGTCTGGGGAGCGGAGAGGCAGGTGGCTCCCTGACCGACAGGAAGGGGCAGAGCTGGCGTCCTCTAACTCCCACCCAGGGCCCCGGCCACCAGCACCAACCCAGGCGTGTCTTCGAGTGACTTCTGCACCCAAACCTCCACTCTGTGTCCAGCTGAGGCCTCAGACCGTGTGCAGCAGAGACAAGCTGTCCCCTCCTGCCCGGCCAGAGTCCCTGGACCACAGAACCTGGAGTCCCCAGACCACAGAACCCCCCAGAGCTAAGATGATTGTTGCTGAAATTCAGCACATTTTGGCACAGTTTTTAACATAGCGATAACCATTGTTGTAAAAGAAAAAGTAAAGACCAAAAACTAAAGATGCAAATGCCCCAGACAAAATATGAACAAATAGAGTTTAGTGATGTATATAAAATGTCACACTCAAATTGGATTTAATGTGGGAATGCAGGATTGATTAGACATTCGGCAATCAATATAATCTGTCACATCAGAAGCCTATCATCCGTAATCATACACGTATGCTTTGGTTTAGCTCTAAAGCGTCCCCCAAAAGTTTCATGTGTTCAGAAGGTGATTGGATTGTGCGGACACCGTACTCCTCCGTGGATTTGTCTCTGATGAGTGCAGTAGTTGGATAGGAGGTGGGGCTGGTAGGAAAAAGCAGGTCACGGGGTGTGGCCCAGAAGGTGCACCTCCCTCCTGGCTCCTCCCGCCTCTTGCCGCTTCCTGGCCACCATGACGTGAGCAGCTGTCCTTCGCCAGACCCTTCCCCCTTGGAGCTGCCTGGAGTGAGACGTCTGAAAATAAACCTCTCCCCCTTCAGGTCACAGGGGTCTGGTATAACACCCCAGTGACGAAACAGTGTTTCTACAGAGGGAATAATCCCATTTGGCAATGTTTGCACACACACGTGATTTTTAAAAAGTTTAGAAGTCTAAGAATAGAGGAAATTTTATAACAATAACAGATATTTATAATACCCACAGCAAATAGAAGGCTGAGTGAAAGACTGAAGACTTTCTCCCTGACATCAGGAACAAGTCAGGGTCACCCACTGTTACTGCATCTGTTCAATGTCAAGGTTTTAGTCAACATAACAAGGCAAAAAAAAAGCAAAATTACTGCATAAGGATTGGGGAGAAAAAAGAAATAAAGCCATCAGTATGCACGATGTAAAGCATATACTTCAGATTATGATACATAATCTAGAAGAATTTTAAGGATGACCTATTAGGGTTCACACATTTACCAAGGTTACTGGATACTAGCTCAATATGTACAAATCAATTGCACTTTATGAATTATTCACAAATAATTAGGAGATGAAATTTTAAGAGATCATTTACCATAACATCACAAACACAAAGCGCCCAAGAATAAAATCTAATAAAAGATATGCAAGACCTCTACACAGAGACTCACGGAGAGAAATAAAATCAGATCCTTTTAAAAACGGGGCCATATGTCACATCCACGGGCCAGCAGACGCAGGCTGCAAAGATTTTAATTAATCACTGTAGCTGAGCCAAGCAGGCTTTTGTGCGCGCCTTTGGAAACTGATAAACCAATCCTAAAACTTACAAGGACGTGACAAAGATTTACAGTGTTAAAGTAATCTCAGAAACAGAGTAGAATCCGGTCTCACAGTGAGACAGAGGCCACCATGACAGGACAGAGAGCTGGCAGCACAACTCAACCCTGGCTAAGTAAACTGTCCCCCTTTGTGGCATGCCAGGGCGGTTTCCCCATCCCTGAGCTCTTCCCACAGAGCTGACAAGAGACCCGATGAAACCACAGAAGAATATTTGCATGAAATGAGAAATTCTAACCACGGAAAAACCTCACAAGCCCCCTGGCTTGGCTGCTTTTGTTCAGTTTAACATCACTGGGAAAGACATTCTCAGTCTCCCCCCAGCTTCCTGCTGAGGCCCTCTCTGACCAGGGCCACCTGGGGTCCCTCTCGGGGACCTGAAGGCCACCTCTGCTGGGAACATGGGGGGCTGGTGGGGCTCGGTGGGTGGCCGACCTGGGATGAAAGCCTGCCTGGGGCCGTGCCTGCGTCTGTGTCTGTCCCCTCCGGCTGGAGTCTACGCAGCTCTGCGTGTTGATACCTTAATCACTGAGAAGTGTTTTGTCCAGGACGGGGGCACAGGGCAGCCCTGGCCCACCGCCCTTCAGGGCTGTGGTCTGTGTTTCCTTCTCCTTCTCTCTCCTCTCTTCCGCCTCCGCCTCATCTTCTTCCTCAACCACTGCCGCCCGGGTCCCTGAAGTCCTTCAATGCTGTCACAGGCACCAGCCCCTCCGGGCCAGTGTTGTACAGGACGATGGCACCAGACACATGGAAATCCTGCAGCCTCTAGGGCAAACCGGCCATGGCCACCTGCTGCTTCTCTGTACTGTGAGAAGACAGGTCCGTCTTGGTGTTTCTCCCTCCAGTGGAAGCCCCGAACCAAATCCCCCAAATCTGCCCTGTGCTCCAGAGCATGTCCCCCCAGTGATGGACTCGGTCTCGTTTCTGGGTTGAAAGATCCCATCATCTGGTCTCCTCGGCCCAGCACGGCGCTCCTTGGAACACAGTGTGGAAGGAGGGCAGCCTCCAGGGTCCAAGGGAGGGGCTGCAGGGCACTGTGGGCTCAGGTGCGGGGCAGGCTCAGGGCGGGCATCCCTACGTTATGAAAGCCTCTCTGAATCCCCAGAGCAGCTCAGCAAGGTGAATGCTAATTATCCCAGTTTTGCAGGGAGGTAAACTAAGGCTCAGATGAAGGAAGCCACCTGCCCCAAACTGCTTAGGGTTGTGACTCAAAGATAGATCCAACTCTATGCCCTGTGTTTCTGGTAACAGCCTGGTCTGGGCCCAGAAAGAGAGGCAGGAGTGAGGCGGGGTGGGTCCCTGGGGCACACGGGAGAACAGGGACTGGCAGCAACTTTCTCCTGCAGGGCTGGAAGGAGCTGGATGGATACAGAGGGTCGGTGCTCGCTGAGGATAACGTTCATCATCTCACATCTTCGGCGCTGGCTGAGCTGCCCAAGGAAGCCCGAGCCGGGCCTCACGCTTGGAACAGCCCTTGGCTCCCAGAGCCCCACAACGCTGAGGTTTGAAGCCGGATACAGCTGGGCCAGGTGCGACCCAGCTGCAGGGCTGCAGCAGCCACCAGGAAGACACCACAGCCACCAGCCCGAGGCCCAGCACGGAGCTGTCCCCTGCCATCAATCCCCAGGGAACAAAGAGACCAAACCGACACCAGGCTGGAGCCAGAGCACTGCCCAGCACAGCGCTGGCTGTCCATGGTGACAGCTGTCCTGGTGTAGGGACAGAGGACAAGGAGAGGAGTTCGAATCCAGGGCTCCAGGATCGGGCAGCCCCAGACACTGGCAGCGGAGTGGGAACATCGCTCGGTGAGAGGGGCATGGGATCCCCTGGTCAGAAGGCCCCCTTGGGACAGAAGGGCCCCGTGGATTTTCCCCGTGGCCTGGCAGAGACAAAGACAGGGAAAGGCCGTCGCCCCTCACCCTCGTGATGGCCCCTGAGGTAAGAGAGACCTTGGAGGGTCTGACAAGTGCCCGGTCCGCACAGGCGCCCCAGCCTCAGGCTGGAGCACGAGGGTCCCCTGATCCCCCAGGGTGAACGCCCAGAACTCGGTGCCCCAGTTTCTCCACTTGCACACGGAATGATGGTTGTAACCCAGCCCTGTTCCGCCACAGGGTCGCTGGACAAGCGTGCGTACATCACCCACAAGGCCCTGGCAGAGCCCAGAGCACAGGGGAGACCGGCAAGGACTCCAGTCACTCCCACAGGCCAGCCAGGACAGCGGCGATGAGGACGTCACTGCGCAGCTCCCTCTCCGTCCCCTGGGGCTGGGCGGGCAGAGCGGCGCGCTGAGCCACATTAGTCTGGTTCCGGCTCTCAATCACCGTGCCCAGACCGCAGGGCGGCTTTATGGGGTGGAAAAACCCATTAAGGCTTTTAAAGCAAAGCTCAGGACGCAATCACCTCACCACGGGCTCCTCCGTTGGGCTGGCCGCGCGGGGCTGCTCCCGGGGGGCTGTCGCCCACCACCCCACCTGGCTCAGGGCTCCGAGCCCAGGGCCAGGGAGCTGGGCCCTGCACCCCACTCCTAACAGCCAGGGGACCTCGGGGTCCCCTTTCTGGAGCCTTCTCTACAACTGACTGGTCCCCTCTAGCTCCTCCCTCTCCACTGGGGGAAGTTTCAGCCAACTGAACCAGGAGTTGTGAAGGAAATAGGGGAGACCATGGAGCTGAAGTGCTCACCATGGCGCCCAGAACAGGTGGATGCCAGCGGCAGTGACCACAGCACCCCTGCCCCACTGCCCCAAACTTCCTGCGCTCACACTTGCCTGTCTCTGGTTATGCCTCGTGCCTGGCGCCAGCAGGGTGACCAGGCTCAGCTCAGGACACCTCTTCCAGGAAGCCCTCCCTGACTGTCCCCAGCAGCCCTCACACAGAGCACCTGCCTAGCTGCAGCCCCCACCCCCAGCACCTCACGCAGGTCCTGGAGCCGAGGTGCACCCTCAAGGGCTGGCTGGTACAGGCCAGGGAACAGAGGAAGCTCTTTCGGCCTGGGCTCCCTCTGCCCCCCATGTGGCCCCCTTCTTCCTGAGTGGGCCTCTGCCTAGCCCGCCCCCTCCTCCCACCCTTCCCTCTGGCCTTTGACCTCTGAGTGCAAAGCGTCTTTGAGATTCCACCTCTCCCAGGAAGCCCTCCGCCCTTTGCACGGTGGCCTCGGCTGGAAGTTGGGATGCCTGCAGCTCCTGCCATCAGCCCCATATCCCCACAAGGACTCAGGGCCGAAGGGACGCACTCAGGGTCACACTGGAGCAGCTGGACCAGCTCAGTCCAACAACCCTGACATCTCCCCGCCATTTGTGGGGTTCTCATGTACAGCTGCAGAGGGGAGGGTCGCCCCGTTTCCAGCATTTACAGACAGCTGGTTTCCTCGCTCCCCACTTGGTTGGGGCTGACAGGGCTGAGGTGGCCCAGAGCTGGGGAAATCAGGGTTTCTGCCAGGGGTCAGGGGTGCAGCAGGTCACTCCCCAGACTGCCTGCAGGACCAGCTGAAGGGACCCTGCGGGCAGGGAGGGCCTGGGCAGTGGCCTGAGGGTGGGGAAGGGCCATGGTGAGACCAGACAATGGGGCGGGACCTTAGGGCCACGGGACCACTGCTAACAGGCCCCAGAGCCTGGGGACTCAGGGAGGACCCTGGGGGAGGGGAGTCAGGCCCCTCGCTGACTTTGCTGAAGCTCCCCCAGCAAAGATGACCACGTACCCAGAAGGGACCACGTCCCCTAGAACAGAATGGAAGACTGTGCTTCCAGCTGTGTCCCCGCTGAGGACAGACACCTGCCACTCCCCGGCTCCCCAGTGGAGCACCTCGCTCTGGTCTCCAGCCCAGGAGTGCGTGACCCACTCAGCCCAGGGTCCCAAGACCAGAGGACCTGCCCTGCCCCCACCCCTCACCCCCTGGGCTCCCTCCTGCCCCAGGGCTGGTCCGAGGTCTCTCCCTCAGGCTTTTCCGATGGCTCCCTCTCTTCTGCCCCCTCCATGTGTTGCAGGTTCTAGTTTTGTTCCTTTGTTTCTCTTTTTCTGTGATCCTGAGCATCAAACCCAGGACCGTCACCTGAGCTACATCCTCAGCTGCCAACCCAGCCCTCACCTGGGAATTTATTTTTATGCTTGAGACAAGTCACTCAGTGCTCAGTCACCAAGTTGCCCAGGCCAAGTTCTAAGGGATCCTCCTGCCTCAGCTTCACAGAGTGCTGGGATCACAGCATGCGTCACTACCCCCAACAGGATATGAGGTCCTGGAGCTCAGGACTTGGTCTCCCTTACTGCTATGGTCACTATTAAATGGCCCCCAGTGATATCCAAGCCCAAATGGATCCTTGGAACCTGTGAATGCATCCCTCCCCCGACCCTGGAGACAGGAAGACCGTCCTGGGTGAACCAAGTGGCCCAAGTCATCACGCACACCATTAACCTCAGAGCTGCAGAGTCACGAGCCAGGCAGAGAGGGAGGGAATCCCACAGGATGGCGCCTGTCCTCCGCGCCTGGCTTTAGGGTTGCAGGAAGGGCTCGGGAGCATGGATGCCTGGCCCCTCTAAGGGTCACAGTCTTCCGAGGACACCAGGAAGGAAACATCAGCCCAGCCGGCCCTGCAGCCCCAGCCCAATGCACCCCTTCTCAGTCCCAGGGACAGAAGCAGGGCCCCGCACCCTGGGGGTCTCTGCCCCAATGACAGGAGCAGAGAGGTCTGTGCAGCTAGGGAGTGTCCAGCGCAGTGTCCCTGATGGCCCTGGCATCTCTGGAATAGGAGCCCCCATGCAGGGAAGTAGGGACTGGGGGACCTGGGCTGGCCGGAGGCTGGAGTCCCCAGCTCTCAGAATTGCCCTTCCCAGGAGCAGCCTGCCTGGCAGGACTGTGTCCCTGTCGCTGGTGTATGTGGCATTGACAGACGGCCTCCTCGGAGTCCCCAGGTGCTGGGAGGGGGACTTGGTGATGTCAGGCTCTCCGGGTTCTCTGCTGTTTCCTCCTGCCCTGAGCTCCTGTGACTGCCACTGGGGTCTTGTCTCTGGCCTCAGGGCCTCTCCTGGGGAGATCGCAGCCCCCCCCCAATCAGACACAAAAGCCTGAATGTGACAATAGCTCCCAGGGGACACAGGTGGCCTGACAGTTGTAGGTGGCAGGAGCTTCCCGTGGAAACCGAGGCAGGAGGTGCTGAGCGGGAGGCAGGCGGGGTGTTCAGGGCGGGCTGCAGCATGGGTTGCGGTGTGGTGAGCTAGGGGGACCCAGAGGACCGGGGCGTCCAGGTGGAAGGCTGGATCCCACTGGGAGGGCTGCCGAGGTCTGAGGGCAGCAGCTGGGTAGGGGGCAGGTCAGACCCAGCTAGGAGGAGCTTGGGAGGGAAACACGGCAGGGAGCCACAGCAGGGGCAGGTGTCCGCAGGGAGGAGCCGTGCTTCCGGAAGTCCTGTCCTGCTGGCACCTGGCCTGGCCACATCAGGGGCCCCACAGGTGCTGGAGGAGCCGGGCTGGCTCTTCCAAGAGGAGAGGCCCTGCCCAGAGAGGTCGGTCAGTGGTCAGCAAGGCCCTGAGCCCAGGCAGCCTCGGCCCCTTCCTGGGTGGGCCGCCACCTCCTGGGGAAGGACACAGCCACCTCAGGGGCCCTGGCCCTGGCCATCCCCCACAAGTCATCTGAAAAATGTTCTCTATTGAAAACAGACATGAAAAGGAGGACTCCAGACAGTCACCGCCTCCCCAGGCTGGATTAGCTGCCAGCAGCGTAATAATTCTCATTAATGCTGTCAGCTTCCACCAACCTGATTGTAATTACTCCCCGACCGCGCTCCAGACCACGCTGAGTGGAGCGAACATTAATCAAGTCAGCTGATCCCATCTGAATTCTGATGCCTGATCCCGGCACCCTTGGCCAATGGGAGAGGCCGGGGAGGCCCGGGCCCGTCTCCCTGGGGCGGACATACATGTGGATGGGAGAGAGTGGCCGCCGCCGTGCTGTGGCCCTGGGCAGCTCCCTGCACAGGCTGGGTCTCCTCCACCTCCGCCCGGGTGCGCCCACAGCTGCTGCCTGTGAGATGATGCTTTGTGACTCCGGATGAGCAGGCGCTGCGGCTCAGAGAGGTCTCAGGGCCCGCGCTAAGTCACACAGCAGCACACTGCCCGCCCGGGCTTCTGCTGGCTGTTCTTCAGGGGGCAGAGGGGGAGGGAGGACCTTGGAAGGAGGGAAGGGGGCAGGAGGAAGTGGCGCAGGGCCCTGAGCCCTGCGGCTTCCTGAGCAATGCCAGGTGCGGTGTGGCCCTCACTAGGTCCTGCTTCCTCCTCAGTGAGGGGCAGAACACCGGGCTAAATGCACTCAACGTCGAATGAGTCCCTCTGGTCCTCCCCCCACGAGGACCTGGGTGTCCCCTGCGAGACCAGGATCTGGAGACTAGGATGGGTTTCTGTGTATCGGGCCTTTCCCGAGCACCAGTGATGCCAGCACATGTGGGGTTTGTGTCCCAGGCAGGTGCCTCTGAGGGTCTCCACCAGTGCAGGGGACAGAAGTGGCCCTGACAGGGATATGGGCCAAGCTGTAGCCCCAGAACTGTGCCCTGCGGGGACGGCAGGACACTGCCCCCTTTTGTGGATGAAGCCCCCACCCTGGGCCCCAGGCCCCCGCCACTGCTGCCTCAGAGGAGGGCCTTGTCCCATCACCCTGCCCTGAGTCCCTCGAAGGCGTGGCTGGCAGCTGACCACGCTGCAATACTGCAGAAGGGAAGGGGACATAAAAGGACTTAGGGTGCATTATGTGCATGTCCCAGCTCCCCTAGATGAGTGTGAGCATTTTACACTGCAAACATGCGCTAACAAAAACAGGAATTAGAAACACAATGCTTCTTGGGGAGAGAAACAAAAACATCACTAGTCTCCACGC
The DNA here is from genome assembly GCA_004027455.1 of Hydrochoerus hydrochaeris. Lineage (NCBI taxonomy): Eukaryota > Metazoa > Chordata > Mammalia > Rodentia > Hydrochaeridae > Hydrochoerus > Hydrochoerus hydrochaeris. The sequence continues at coordinate 21,390 of PVLA01014156.1, forward strand.
CAGGAGACACAGCGGACTCGCCCTGCGAGGGCCCTGAGCTCCCCGGGCCGCGGAGATGGGAAGGTGCAGAGTGGGGCGCTGACTCCCAGCGGTGCTGCAGGAAGGACAGGGCCACTGCTAATGTCCTGGGACAGGGACAGCGTTGGGCAGGTGGCCGAGGCTGGCGTGGAGCCCACCTTGGCCATCATGGAAGGAGCACGGGCTTCAGGACCTGACAGCCACAAAGAACAGGGCTGGTCAAGAGTAGGGTCCAGGCCGGGGATTTAGCTCAGTGGCTTAAGTGCCTGCCTGGCAAACACAAGGTTGTGAGTTCGATCCCCGGTACCAAAAAAAAAAAAAAAAACAACCAAACAAACGAATAGAGTCGTTGGCATCGGTCACCTGCCGCCCTCTATTGCTGCTACCGGGATCCGCTGGTGACATGATTTCCCCCAGCCCAGGGACCGCGTGTGGGGCAGGTCCTGCCTGAGGAAGAAGCAGAGGAAGCAGAGAGACCGCGGGGGCGGCTGGGATGCCACAGGAGCCCAGGTTCACAAGGGCAGGCTGACAGCAGGCGAGGGCTCCCTGTTCTCAGAGGCAGGGGCCTTAGCACGCGCAGGACGGATGCACTTCGAGACGGAGGAGTGGGCCAGAGGACCGGGGCCTGGAGGCTGAGGCTCAGCAGCCGTCCAAAGGCCGCTCTCAGGAGAGAGCCAGGGCTGATGTGACGTCTCCCCAGCTGCGGCCAGACGCTCGCTTCCAGATCGAACGTGCCTGGTGCATGTCCGGGAGGGCTGATGATGGAAACACCCACGCCTGGCAGAATTTCAGAGTGACAGCAGCGGGGAGAGAGTCCTGGAAGCTCACGGGGGATAAAGCAGCCAGGGACAAGAGAATGCACAGAGTCCTCGCCACTTGTCAGGGAAGCCGGGAGGCGGCAGGGCGACGCGGGCCAAGTCCCGAGGCTGAGATTTTGGATGAGATGGGCACCATGCCGAGCCATCCGGGAGGGACGCGGGAAGGGGGCTTCTCCAGGTGAGGCGGGGGTGCAGCTGGACGTACACCCGAGTCAGGGCTGCACACGCTCCCGGGTCCCGACTACGTGTGCACCTGGGGCCAGGCTGACACACACCTGGGTCCTGCTCTCTCTCTCTCTCTCTCTCTCACACACACACACACCCCTGAGGTCAGGCTATCTGCACACCTGAGCTGTGTATAACCGAGCAGGGCCGAGGAGAAGGCCGTGCAGGCCTGGGGTGGGGTGCACAGAACCCAAAGCTGATAAGGAGATCACCGTGGAAGCCAGTGCCTGGCATCTCCAAGGAGTGCACTTCTCAGAGTCCAGATTTAGCTTCCTCTGCAGGTCCGACCCGGCTCGCAGACCCACAGGGAGTAATGTCCACTAGGTAGTGATCAGCACCAGGGCTTGTACCCAGCGCACAGGAGCGCGTGCTCAGCGCACGGGGTGACTATGGCTCGCTCCGCCAGGACAGGCAGGTGGCCCCGGGCCAGTGCAGACAGACAGGGAAGGCCCAGAGTGAATTCCACGGCCTCTGGCTGGCCAAGATCAGCACACAGAAACCCAGCTGGCTTCTCTGATCACTACTGCCTTCCCACCTCCTGCTGCCCGGATCCCACGAGAGGCCAGCCCTGTGCCCAGCACTGAGGTCAGTCTCCTTAGGACAGGAAGTCTGATGTCACACAGGAGCTCACCAACGCTGTGGGGCCCAGAACAGAAGCAGGCTGCACTGCAGTGAGCTGAAAGCTGGGGCTGGGGGGGCAGGAGTGGGGCAGTGAGGGGTATCCTGCCCAGGGGACAGCCAGCACGAGCCCCTGGTTGTGGCCTGCCCCTGTGGAGGTGTCCAGGCAGCAGCGGGGACAGTGGGGAGGATGCCTGGCTGCAGCACCACAGGCTGGAGCCTGGACTTGCTTCTGATGTAAAGGCCCCTGCGGAGGCCCCGGGAGCCTGAGGGGGCACAGTGAGAGGACGAGGTCCCTCGGCTGCCACTGCCCGGTGGGACACAGAGGGCAGGAGCAGGGAGAGGAACACAGAAGCAACCCCCCTGGGGATGCTGGGGTGCAGGGAAGTGGGGGGGGCAGTTTGCAGCAGGAGCCCCGTGAGTGCCTGTCAGGCCGGGGAGACAGCCCTGGACTAGAGGGAAGCGGTGGAATCAGAAGCACAAACTGCCATCAGCGCTTGGCTGGGAGAGGTGAGGGCGGGGTGGGGCAGGGAAGATCCCCCCAGCTGCTGCGCCAGGCCCTTCCAGAGCAGATGCCCCTGCGGCCGCTGCAGGAGGAATCACACAGGGACCTGTGACCATGAGCCATGACCTTGGGGGCGGGGCCGGGCGGCTCTGAGGCCCAGCCGTGGAGAGGAGGTGTCAGCTGACGAATCTGGGTTCGGGGGCTGGGATCTGAACCCAGGAGGCCGGATGGCCAGATTCCCCTTCCCTTGCTGCCCCACCCGTGTCCAGCGACAAGGCTGGCTGTCCCCTGCTGCCTCCGCCCTGCAGGCAGCACTGACAATGGGGAAAGACAGAGGTGCCATATCAGTTCCTGGGCACCAGCTGTGTGCGGGGTCCCCAGGGCCTGTGTTTCGATTCGGTTATAAACAACTGAAGACGAGGAGGAAGCACGAGTCAGCTGCAGAACACAGAGCTCAGAAGCGTTCGCTGAGGCAAATCGGAAGTGAACGGAGACCCTGGCTCCTTGTGACAACCCACAGGCGCCCGAGAGGCAGGGCAGCAGCTCCCGTGGCCTCCTGCCAGGGCAAAGCCCTGCACAGCCCCCAGGATGGGGCCACCCTCCGCCTCGGCCAGCAAGGGCTCCTGACTACCTGGTGACCTGCTCTCTGTGCAGGAGAGGAACGACAGAAACAAAGTAGACGGAAAGGACTCGAGGAAAATCCTTCATTAATTTAAGTTATTTATTTACTTGTGTTTTTGCCACAGAGTCTCACTGTGTAGCCCAGGCTGGCCTTCAAGGGGCAGCAATCTTCCTGCCTCAGCCTGGGTCTTTCACCTGTCAATCACTCTCCTCCTACCTCCTCCTCCCCCTTCCCCCCTCCTCCCCCTCCTCCTCGACTCTGTCCTCACCGTTAACAAGACAGCAGACCTCAGTTTTGCACACAGGTACAGGGTTTCCCTTCTGATACAGCCCACTGTCGCCAGGCATGATGGTGCATACCTAGAATCCCAGCATTCAGGAGGCTGAGGCAGGGAGATTGCCATGAGCTCTGGGCCAGCTTGGGACACTCTGCTTTGGGGACCTTCACGGGCCCTTTCTAGGGACAGAAGGGGATGCTGAAGAAGGTGATCAGGAGCCCGGCCTGGTGCAGGGGCCTTGGGATCAGGCGTGGCTCACACACATGCCAACCCTGCCATGCTGTCCACAGCTTGCCAAGGTACCCCAGGCCTGTGCACCTGCCACCCCTCTCCCTGCAGTGCTGGCCCCAGGTTCAGCAGCAGGTGTCAGCCTAAAATGCCACCCCTGGCTGGAGCTCCCCTCGCCCGCCCCCCACTTAAGGAGGTTGCTGGTGCCAGTAGAGGCTGTTCCTCCTCATTCTCGTCTCCCTCCTCTGGCTCGGCCCTGTGCTGGCCTCTGGCCGTGGGGACCCAGGGAGGAGGGAGACTCGGCCTGGAGGTTGAAGGGGTCCTGAGCTGGGTCGAAGCCTGGGTTGGGTGCTGGGGGGAGGGGCCAGAGTTCAGCAGGAAGAGGGAGGATGGGGGGCAGAGAGGGCATTGGGTGGCCAGGATGTACAAGGGCCAGTCAAGCAACGCTATGCGTGTTTAGACTTTTTAAAGTATATTAAAGTGTACGTTTCCCTTTTATTTCTTTCTCTTGCCTGACTGCTCCGGCTAATATTTGGGGGATCCAGGGGGACAGGTGTGGTGAGAGTGGATGTCCTTGTCTTACCCTGGTTTTAGAGGGGACACTTTCAGCTTCCCCCGCTTTAGTGTGGTGGTGGCTGTAGGTTGGATATTACCAGATGGAGGCCAAGTCCTTCTCTACCTATTTTCCTCAGGTTTTTTTTCTGGGGCCTTTTGTTTTGTTTTTGGTACCGGGGATTGAACTCACGACCTTGCCAGGCAAGTACTTATGCCGCTGAGCTAAATCCCCTGCCCTTCAGGTTTTTTTTAAATCATGAATGGATGCTGGATTTTGTAAAGGCTTTCCCATGCCTACAAATGGCCAATGAATACTGAAAAAATTGTTCAGCATCGCTGGCCGTCAGGGAAATGACAAGTGAGACAACAAATGCAGGTGGGGAAAGGGGCCCCGCTGCACGGCTGGTGGGAGTGTAAACCAGGATGACCACGACTGGATCAGTGCAGCGATTCCTTAAGAAACTAAAACTAGGAATTCTGTTTGACCCAGCGATTCTGTTTCTAGGGATCTTCCCAGAAGTTAAGATTATCGTGTTACAGTGACAGACGCACACTCACGTTTTCGGCGGCGCAGTTAGAAAGCCTTCACCAGACGAGCAGGGAAGGAAAATTTGGCGTTTACATGCAACGGGGCACTAAGAGAGGTGAGCTGCAGCATTTGTGGGTGAATGAACCCTACTCACAATCACAGTGTTAAGGGAAACAAATCCAGTACCAGTTCAGAGGCTGCATGGCTTCTCTTCCACGAGAAACTCAAAGTTTCACCTCTCTGGGCCCCAGGAGCTCCCTGAATTTCCTAGTCCAGATTTCAAAAACATTTTAATAGATATGCTAATTTGCCTCCCGCATGGTACCAGTTCCCCTCAGTCTGCTGGAAAACAGTTTTAAGCCAGTATCTGCTTATTTCTACTTTGTCAGAGAGAATTCTTTCGGTTGGTGCATGGTACTCCAAGTACTTCGAAAATAACAAGGTGTGAACTACTGTTATTCTGGTTATTTTGTTAGGAAATTTTGTTTTATTCTTTTCATAAGATAAAGAACAGGGCTGGGGATTTAGCTCAGCGGCATAAGCGCCTGCCTTGCAAGCACGCAGTCGTGAATTCGATCCCCGGTACCAAAAAAAAAAAAAGAACAAAAGCCGTATTATAGGAAAGGAGACACTGGCATACCCCCCAGCCCCCCACAAGGCAATCCCGCCGACCTCGGTTCTTGGAGCAGCTCCGGGAGTATTTCTATGAATGATCAAAACTCGGTGACTGCGGCTGCAGGGCGCCACCCAGCGGAAAGGCCGCGAATCTCACCCACCTTATTGGCCAGCTCCGGTACCACGTGACTTCTGGCTCCTCCCCCAAAGTCAAAAAGACCGAGGTCACAGGACACAGAGGCAGCCGGGGCCGAGCAACTGACAACACTCAAGAAAGTGGACTCCGGAGCTGCTGCAGAAGGCGGCAAGGGACGAGGGGACGCGCGCGTCTGAAGCCGGGGGAGGGTGTTGAGGGAACCCAGGGCCAGGCCTCATTTACTGCAATAATGACTTAATGTGAGCATTCGCGGTAATTTTCAGTCACTTTGCATGTTCTCGTGTGTCTGCAAAAACAGCTGCGGGAAGCTGTTAGTGACAAACCAGGACACCGAGTGCGGCCCTCTCCCCAGGGTGCGGGGTGACAGGGAGGGGGAGGGGGAGGCAGTGCACAGCGGCGGATCAGGATTGCTGACTGCATTACAGATGCTCCTGGGGCCCAGAGAGGTGAAGCCACTCGGGCAAAATCACACAGCCCAGTCGAGCGTTCCCACAGCCACCGCTCCTGGACCCAGGCCCCGCCCCCTGCCAGGGCCCCTGGGGTCACTGGAATCAACAGGACGCTGATGTTACCACCGGTGCCAACCCAGGCCACAGAGGTTAATTACTGCTACGGCTCCGGCAGCGCCACCGTCTCACCTGCGTTGTCACGCAAGGCCCACGGGGCAGCTGGGCACGGCCTTGTTTGTTCAGGTGAAGCGAATGACCTTCCGAGCTCACACACTCCACGAGGGCCACCTATGTCCAGGACACCTGGCCAGCTGGTCACGAAGAGCTATCACAGTTCCTGAGCCTGTCTGGGGAGCCGGCCCCCGCCCCCGCACACTGTGCCCCCCACCCTATGTGCGCCCTGGCGCAGCTGCAGACACGACAGTGGCCCTTGAAGCCTGCCCAAGGTCAAGCAGCTGAGATGCCAGCTCTCCCAGCCAGCTGCAAAGCCCCAGCCGGCCCTCTGCCCTGCGTCTGCCTGAGTGGACCCCTCACCGATGGGTGACTCCGTGCCGCTGATCCCGCCGGCCCACCAGCCCCGGGGCTCTGCCCACCCTCAGAGCCAGCGTGTCCCCCCACCCCCGCTGGGCCTGCCCAGCAGTGCAGAGAGCTCCTCTGAAGTGACTGGGTGACAGCAGCTCTCCCTGCCTCTGGAGCCCGCTGGGTAACGAGGAGACACAATGGGCCCTAATTGCTTCCCAGTCTTTTATCGTTTGCTGCATGCTTTTGGGTGCGGGGAGCTAATTGGCCACAGCCTTGAGATTGTGAGGCGCAGCTCTGACTGATCTCAGCCAGATCAGAGGCTGGAAGTTGCATGTGGAGGAGCCGGAACCCAGCCCGGGGCACGGTGGCACGCAGGCGGGAGGCGGGAAGGGACTCTGGACATCTGCACTCCTCGCTGGAAACCACGCGCTTGACTTGGCCATCGACTGGCCTGCTTGGCTGGGGTGCGGAGGCTGACCCCATGGGGACACGGAGGGGACCGTGCAGCCTGGGCCCTTCCCGGCAGCACAATGCCTCTCCCCAAAAGCCTCTGCTCTGGCCACTTCCCCCACCGAGGGTGGGCGAGGTCTCCTCCCTCTGGACAGGCCAAGAGGAGCCACTTGGGGGAGCAGCTGCTGGGGGCCCCACCCTGGCAAAGGACACTGTGGCTGCTCTGATGCTCTCACTGCCTGCAGGTCTGGCCTTGAGACCTGGTGAATTCACCTCCCCAGCTGGCTCTGCGCAGAGAGGGCCACGTGGGCTGAGGCTGCTGGGGTGACCAGAGCAGGGGACGGGGACATCAGGGTCAGTTGACCAGAGGAGCCCGGGTGGGGACCTGTTGCTGCTCTCTGCCTGCACAGTGAAGGGTGAGGCCCGGCCAAAGGTCCGAAAGCCAGCGATGCTCCCTGTGCAGGTGACTGGGAACTGTCCCCTGAACCCCTGGGCCTCACCATGCCTTCAAATGATGGAGGCCATGCAGAGCAGGCCGAGTGGAGCTCATAGAAACCCTGGGTCACAGCACCCACAGGACCCAAGCAGAAGGCAGTAGAGCTGCACAGGGAGTCCCCGGGCCCCCAGGTGGGTGTGGGAAGAGAGGAATCAATTAACTCGAGTTGGTGGCTGTGCTTGTACATTTTTGAGAGACAGAACGAGAAAATACCCCACTTCTCCACATTTCAAATTAAGTACAGAAAACATCCGATCCACTGGAATTGCTGGAGAGGGCACTTGAGTTTTATTTCAGGGCCACTCGGGCTGAGCGGGAGGAGGAGGTGACACGGGGAGACAGGGCAGCGGGGAGGGAAGGAGCGGCCGGAGGCTGGAGCGACCTGGGGAGCAGACACCCCTGAGGCCCCCTGGCCTGTGTCCCTGACATGGCCCAGGTCAGGGCAGGAGGAGTGGGTGTGACCAGGCAGCCCCTGGCCACTGTGCGTGGGGTGGGTATGCCAGATGGCCTTCCGGGAAGTGCGGGTCCAGCCAGGCGCTACCTGTCTTGTCCCCTCCTCATCCGCCTCTACACTGAGTCACCCTTAGACCAGAGGTCCCTGGAAAACCTGCCTAAGGCGACTCAAACACCTCTGGGGTGGCACCTCAGCCTCTAGGCCTGGAGGAGCCCAAATGGGACTCATCAGGGCCCAGGTCCGGCCCTGAGGCTCTGCAAGTGCTTTTGGCAGAGACCTCCCTGTCCTTACATGATGAGGCAAGGTGGGGGCTGTGGTCACAGCAAAAGCAGGTTGGGGAACCAGAACTGGGCACCCAGAGGCGATGCCGCAGAGCCAGGGCTGCACCAGGCTGTCCGGCACGTGCACCATCTGTGCATCCAGCCAGTGCTCAGCAGAGAGCTCCCGCCCAGCAGGACAGAAAGTAGCTCAGACCCTGGGCACAGGGAGCGCTGTCCCCCACCCTGGCCTCCACGGTGTCCCTTTGGCAAGTTCACCATTGACTGGTAGATGGCACAGTTCTTCCCTTTCCAAGCCAAAGCTGGGCCCCAGCCCCTGGGTAACTGCAGGGCGGAAACAGGAGTCCCGGTCCCCAGCACCAACAGCTGCAGGGCTCCGGGATTGGGGTGCAGTTCCAGACCCTCGGCTCTCAGAGCGGGGAACCCTGGGGAGGAGACTGAGCCTCTGCATAAAGGGCACTGTACAGGATGCCTTGTCCTGGATGTCTGCTCTCTGCTCGGAGTTTGTGAGGCAGGGAGTCTTTAACTGTGAAAAATGACCCCAACCCCTTCTAGTGGCACACAGGCTGGTACTTAAACTCCTTTGTACCCTGGGGGTGCTGGACTGTGGACTTTTTATCTTGTGAGTTCACATGAACCAAAGCGTTTGCAAATGGCCTTTAAAGTGCCACCCTCTCCCACCGGCTGGCTGGGTAATTCAGCAGAGCCGTGTCCCGGGGCCCTGCACTTCATATGATCAGAGAGCCGGTCCATTCTAATCCAGGTAATGAGATCAGAGGTTCCTGGCTGCCACCGCATTTGAGCCCAGTACCTAGGGGGGCCCTGGGAAGCGACTCTGGTGTGGGGACCCATCGCCCTCGGGGACCTGGGGCTGAACACTCTGCCATGTCCAGACCCAGAGAGGGACACCTGGACTGACTGCACCTCAGATTTCCACCTCCAGACCTTTGCCAGGGCGGTGCCCACTTGCAGGCTGCCCTCTTCCTGCCCCTCTGCCTGCTGATACCCTCCATCTGCTCTGTGTTGAGTCACCTCCCCGGGAACTCTCCAGTACTTCCAATGGCGCTCGGGCTCCTTCTCCATCCCCCCTCGGAGCTCCACACTGGGAGGAGTGTTCTTACCAGGCTTACGCACCACCCCCACCCCTGTGATGCTGAACCTGACTTTGTCCTCTTCTGCTTCCACCAGAAAGGCACAGGCCCCAAACTAGCCACCAGTAGCCCAGTAAAGCAGAAGTCATGGAGCTCGGCGATCCCCAGTCGGACAGTCAAACCCCACCAGTCCACAACCCCAGGAGTAGGAGAAATCTGTGTGTGTTGTCAGCACTGGGGGATGCTTGTTACACAGCACTGTGGCAGCAAGAACTGACCAAGGCACTGACTCAGAGGAAGGGTCACCCTTCTCCCCAAGGGGCAGCTGGGCTGGACAAAATGGCTCACACTTTCAGCCCATGGTCAGCTGGTTCAAATGCAGAGACACCACAGTGGAAGAGGCTGCAGGGGAGGAGAACTACTCAAGACTTGGTAAGCAGGAAGTAGAGAGATAAATAAGGAGCCAGGGAGGAAGCTGCCCCCCCTCCACACAGCCCCAGCGAGGGGCCTCTTCTAACTGGGCCTGACTCCTGCACAGTCAGCCTCACCCGTGTGTGAGTCCGCTGCTGAGCTCGGCAGCCCAAGAGCCAGTCCCCTTCCCCAGGCCTCTCACTGAAGGAGGCTGCTCACACGCCATGGACTAAAATCCTTGTGCTGTGGCATCCACGAGGACCCCGTGGGCCAAGGCAGCAGCAGCAGGAGTGGCTGTAGACACCACCCCCGCCCCGCCCTGGTCACATGGGGCAGGTGTAGCAGCTGCCCTGGGGAGGCAGTGCCCATGAGCAGTCACCTGACCCTGGGCCGTGTGTCCACACACCCGCGTGTGCCTGTGTGAGTTTGGATTTGACGATGTCGTGGCCTGCAGTGCACCAGGCTCCACGCTGGGAGGCAGTAGTCCTGAGACCCAGTCAGAAGTCGGACTGTGACCTGCAAAGTGTCCCCTCCTCAGTCCTGGTCTATGCTGTTCCCTGCTTCCTGCTCAAGAGCTGTTCATTCCCCAGTAGCCCTAGGACCAGGACAGGAGCTGTCCTAGGCACCTTCCTCCTCTAGGACACAACACCTGACTCCCAGAAACTTGAAGGAGGAGGGGTTTGTTGTGGCTCACATTTCTGTCCACACTCAGCCAGGTCCCAGGTAGGGGGTGTCGCCGGGGAGAGCTGCTCATGGCACCACAGATGGGAAGCTCCGTGGAGTGGTGACCTTCCAGGCCACACCCACGGTGACCGACCAGACCTCACAGCCTGTCAGCAAGTCATCCGTGATCACCCTGCCTGGGATCGCATGAGGCTTTAGGGGACATCCAGATAGAAATCACGACAGGAGCCTCACCCCACTCTATGGACAGGAAGACTGAGTCGGGGGCCAAGGATTCTGAGATCTGTCCAGCTGGGAGTGCTGGCATCGGGACGCAGCCCGAGAGGGAATGTCAGCCCATCGAAGGCAGCGCCTGGTCTTGGTGACACAGGTCATGGGAAGGGCTGGAGACAGGACTAGAGCTGGGAGTGGACAGATGTGGAGGGCAGTGGGTACCAAGCAGTGCTCCTGGGCACACGGGTAGAGGTGGTCAGGGAGCTGTCCCAGGCAATGTGGACACCAGGCCCGAGGGTCGTGGGTGCCAATGCAGGCCAGCTGCTCAGCATGTCCCCACCGCCCACTGGGGGGCTCTCCTCACAGGCCCAAGCTCCCGGGGCAGCTGCATCCTGGGCCAGACACCCCCTAGCAGCCTCACCAGCCTGACCATGGGAGCTGGCCATGCCATGACCAGCCGGCCCCAGGCTGGGCAGAAACGTCACTCCCAGTCCCACTACCTGCATGCCGCCTCTGCCACCTCCTCCTCCCCAAGGGCTTTCCTAAGCCACTGACAGCACCTCTCCTATGATGGGCTCAGGGTGGTGGTAGTGACACGGGCCAGCAGGGCCCCTGCGGTGCCCATGGCTCTACGCACTGCCCGCAGGTGAGGATGCCGGCCAGGGATTCCACACAGAGGCACGTCCCAGATCGACGCCCTT
>PVLA01014157.1:7487-26962 GCA_004027455.1 Hydrochoerus hydrochaeris
CTTGACATATAATAATCAAGAGCCCATATATTCAGCAAAAGAATAGAATATTAAAAACTACTAGAGAAAAGAAAAGATCACTATAAAGGAAAGCCTGTCAGAATCACAGCAGACTTCTCAACATAAACCAAGTCAAGAAGAGCATATAGTGAAGTATTTCAAGTACTGAAAGAAAACAACTTCCAACCCAGATTGATGTGCCCTGCAAAACTATCTTTCAAAATCAGTGGAAAAAAATAAGATAGTTAAACCATAAAGGGCTGAAGAACTTTATGACCACCCAGCCAATCCTACAAAGAGTACTGAAAAACATTCTAGAAAGAGAAAAATGACCAAAATTCCCAGAACAATGACAGAAAGAAACTAACAAGCAGGACAAGCAATTAAATGGAGGAGAAAAGTATGAAACCAACAGCAGAAAGACTACATGACAAAGAGAAGCCAATATATATCAGTTATAACCATTAATATAAATGGCCTTAATTCACCAATCAAAAGCAACCAACTTGCAGAGTGGATCAAGCAACATTATCCAACAATATGTTGTATACAAGAAACATATTTAACTCAAAAGGAAATTCATAGATTGAAAGTCAGAGGATAAAAAAACCATACCCCACACAACAGAACTCAGAAAAAAGCATGGGTAGTGATTGTTTGCAGACAGTGAGAGCTTAAAATCAAGAATAATCAAAAGAGATAAAAATCATTACATACTTATTAGGGAAAACCTGGAAGAGATAACAATCATAAATATATATGCCCAAATAAGGGAGCATCCACCTACATAAAATAAATACCAATAGACATGAAAAATCAAATAAGCAATAACAAAATTGTAACAGGAGACCTTAAAACCCCATTGTCACAAAGAGGTCAACTAGGCAAAAAATAACAGAACTGAATCAAACCTGTGAACAAAAGGACTTTGTAGACGAGCACACCCAACAATATCAGTATGCACATTCTCAGCTGCACATGGCACATTGTCTAAAATAGACCATATGCTAGCCCATATAACATGATTAAGTAAATGCAAAGAAATTGAAATTACATCATGTGTATTATCTAACCATAGTACAATGAAATTGGAAAGTAATGACAAATTGCAAAAGCTCCATAAATACATGGAAATTAAATACGGCTCTACTCAACAACCAATGGGTCACAGAGGAAATTAAAGAAGTTAATATCTACAAGCAAATGAAAATGTTAATACAACTTACCAGAACCTGTGGACACATTGAAAGCAGTCCTCAGAGTGAAATTCATAGTGGTGAATTCTCATAACAAGAAAATAGAATGAGCTCAAATAACCTAATGGTATACCTCAAACTTACAGAAAAAGAACAACAAATCAAATCCAAAGCCCAAAGGACAGAGGAAATTATAAAGATCAGAGCAGAAATTAACACAACTGAGACTAAGAAAACAATACAAAGAATTAATGAATGGAAAAGTTGGCTCTATGAAAGAATAAATAAATTGATAAACCCTAGCCAACCTTATAAAAAAGGAAAAAAAACCATAATTTCATGCAGTAAGGTATGAAAAGAGTGAAAACATTACAGATGCTGTAGAAATGCAGATCATCAGTACCTACTTTGAAATCCATTACTCTCATAGGATCAGAAACATAGAAATAATGACCAGATTCCTAGAAACATATGAATTACCAAAGTTGGATCAAGAAGATATAAAATTTCTGAGTAACTCAATACCAGTTAAGGAAATGGAAAACATAATTAAGAACTTAACCAACAAAAAAGTCAAGATGCTGATAAATTCACAGCTGAATTCTGTAAAAAATTTAGAGATGGTTTAATACCAGTACTCTTCAGACTCTTTAATGAAATTAAAAGGAAAGCAATTCTTCCTAATTCATTCTGGGAGGCAAATATTACCCTGATACCAAAACCAGAGAAAGACCCAACCAAAAGAAAATTCCAGGCCAACCTCTCTAATGAACATAGATATAAAAATCCTCAATAAAATACTAGTAAACAATGCAGCAAATCATCAAGAAGATTGTATACCATGACCAAGTGAGATTCATCCCAGAAATGCAGGGATGGTTCAACATATGCAAATCAATAAATGTAATACACCACATCAAAAAAGCAAAAGACAAAAATCACCTGAACATCTCAATAGATGCAGAAAAAGCTTTTGATAATTTCCAACTCTCACTTATGGTAAAAAAAATTAGAGAAAATTGGAATAGTTGGTGTTTACCTCAATTTGATAAAAGCCATGTGTAACAAACCAACAGCCAGTATTATACTTAATGATCAAAAAATGAAAATTTTCAATCTGAAATCAGGACCAAGACAAGGTTATCCATTATCAGTATTCCTGTTCAATATACTTCTGGAAACATTAGCCAGAGAGACAAATAAAAGGAATAAAGACAGGAAAGGAAGAAGTTAAATTATCATTATTCATAAATGACATGATATTCTACATAGAATTCCCCAAAGACTTCACCAACAGACTTCTAGAATTAATAAGCAAATTCAACTGCATAGCTGGGTACAAAGTCAGTACTCAAAAAGTCAGTAGCATTGCTGTACACGACAAACTCTCTGAGAGAAGAATTAGGGAAATTGTATTCTTCTAACAAAAGAAGTAAAAAATTTACACAATGACAATTACAGTGCTCTGATAAAAGAAATTGAAGAGAAATTCAGAAATTGGAAAGATATCCCTTTTTCATGCATAGGAAGAACCATTGTGAAAATGGCTATACTCCCAAAACTGTTACACAGATTTCATACCATCCCAATCAAAATGCCATTATCATACTTCACAGATCTAGAGAAAACATTCCTAAAATTCATCTGGAAATATAAGAGATCTAGAATGGCAAAGGCAGTCCTGCACAACAAAGACAAGATAGGAGGCACCACAGTCCAAAACTGGGAATTATACTACAAAGTTGCTGCAATAAAAGGAGAATCAATGGAACAGAACAGGGAGAATTAGTGGAACAGAACACAGAACAGAAGATACAGAGGTAACACACTCAGCCACCTTATCATTGACAAAGCAGCTAAACATCATCACTGGAAGAAAGACACCCCCTTTAGTAAGTGTTAGAAAAACTGGCTTGCTACACGCTGAAGACAAACTAAACCCATGCCTGTCACCAGGTACTAAAGTCAAGCCAAAGTGGATTGAAGGTCTAAATGTTAAGATAGAAATGCTAAAACTACTGGAAGACAAAGTAGGTAGAAATCTCAAAGACAGGGGTAGGCTGAGAGTCCGTGAGCAAAAACTACACTGCATGGGAAGTACTTGACAGAATCAGCAACTGGGATCTTATCTTAGTAAAAAGTTTTTGCACATCAAAGAAATCACCAACAGAGTGGGAAAAAAATCCCCACAGATTAGGAAAAGATTTTTGCCAACTGTCCAAGGACTTTTATCTAGAATGTATATAGAATTGAAAAAAACCAGGCCCCCCAAATTTAAAGACCCAATCCAAAAATGAGCATCTGAGATGAATACTCAATTCTTGGATGAAGAAATACAAATGGCAAATAAATATTTGCAAAAATGTTCAACATCATTGATCATTTGAAAAATGCAAATTAAAACTACACTAATATATCTCACTGCAGAAAGACTGGCTAAGATCAAGAAATTAATATCAAATGCTGGCAGGCATGTTGGGAAAAAGGAACCCTTATCCACTGTTGGTGAGAATGTAGACTGGTACAACCACTGTGTAAATCAGTATGGAGATTCCTCAAAAACTAGGATTAGAGATTCCATTTGACCCAGCTATTCCCCTTCAGGGTATTTTCCCAGAAATGAAAACATCTTACCACAGTGATATATGTGCACCTATGTTTATAGCAACACAATTTGTAATCAGTAAATCTTGGAAACAACCCAGATGCCCATCAACTGAGGAATGGATAAAAAGATATGATATTTTTATATAATGGAATACTACTCTGCAATAAAGAATGATAACCTCAAAAATTTTATAGATAAATAAAGATAATTAAAACCCTACTCATAAAGCAGGGGACCAGGCCAGCACCGAGAGGGGATTTAGGCCCATGCACTGGCAAGGGGAGTTCCAGCTTTCTGGTGCTGGCTCAGGAGAGTTTGGGACATCACTTGTGGTGCTTAGGTGCCTGCCCAAACCCTAGGACACAGGACTAGCCTGGAGAGGTTTTGTGGGCTTGAGTGGACCACACCCAGTGACCTTTATTCAACCAGGGGACCAGGCCAGCACCAAGAGGGGAGTTAGGCCTGCATGGCAGGGAGGGGAGTTCCAGCTCACTGGTGCTGACCAGGGAGTTTGGGACATTACATCCAGTGCTTGGGTGCCAGCCCAGGTCCCTAGGACATTAGACTAGCCTAAAGAGGTTACACAGGCTTGAGTGGACCATGCCAAGTGAACTTTATTCAACCGGGGGACCAGGCTGGCACCAAGAGGGGTGTTAGGCCCACATGGTGGCGAGGTGAGTTCCAGCTCACTGGCACTGGCCTGGGAGAATTTGGGATATCACTCCAGGTGCTTGGGTGCCTACCCAGCCCCCTAGGACACTATATTAGCCTTGAGTGTCTTCCCCAGCTTGAGCAGACCATGCCCAGCAAACTTCATTCAACCAGGGAAGCCAAGGCCCATGACAAGTGTGCAGAAGGTAATTTCCAACACACCCAGGGAAAGTTTTGGAACATCACTTGGAACAGAGAAATACAGGAAAATGACAAAACAAAAGACCAAAATGCAATCTCAAACCTACAGCACATTCTAGGAAAGCCTGGGAGCCACATGCATAGAAGAAATTACTAGTCATACACCTGAAGTACCTGAAATGATATCAACTAAAATAAAGAAGCAAGTATGGGAAGCTATGAAGGAACTCAAATCAGAAATAATCTCCCAGGTAAAAGAAGAAATGATAAAAGTAGTGAAAGAAAAACTGAATGCATCTAAAGAAGACACGGCTAAAAAATTAGAGAAACAAAGCAAACAAATAGAATCCCTAAATGAACAGAATAAGAAACAAACAGAATACATGCAGCAGGTTCAAAGAGATATACAGGAAATTAAATTCTATTGAAAGTTACCAAAATTGCCTTAATGAAAGTGAAGATAGAATTTCAGACCTTGAAGATAAGATTGCAGCTAGTGAACAGCAAAGGAAAGATCTTCTAAAATAACAAGAAATCAGGAAATAACAATTCAACAGCTGCAAGATGATGCAAAGAAGAACAACATAATATTAATAGGTATAATGAAAAAGAAGAGGACAACACAATTGATATCAAGAGGCTATTTACAGAAGTAATAGCTGGAAATTTCCCAAATATGAGAATGGAAATTTATGTACAAATTAGTGAAGCATATAGAACTACAAACAGCCATAACCAAAATAAAACTACACCCAGACATATAATAATCACCATTCCAGAAGTCCAACATAAGGACAGAATATTGAAAGCTATTAGAGAGAAAAGATAGATCACCTATAAAGGAAAATCTATCAGATTCACAGCAGACTTCTCAATACAAAAATAAAGTCAAGAAGAGCATGGAGTGAAATATTTCAGATCCTAAAGGAAACTGACTTACAACCCAGAATGCTGTATCCTGCAAAACTGTCCTTCAAAATGGATGGAGAAATAAGATACTTCCACGCCAAAGAACAGCTGAACAATTTCATGATCACCAAACCAACCTTACAAACAATACTGAAAGACACTCTAGATACACATAGGAAAAAACCGCTAAGTAAGACAGACAATTAAACAGAATGGAAAGGTAAAGATACAACAGCAGACAGATAACATGTCAACAATAAAACAATATATAACAGCTATAACATTAATGTAAATGACCTCAATTCACCAAATAAAAGAAACAGATTGGAAAATTGGTCAAGAAACAATGTCCAACCATATGCTGTCTACAAGCAACCCATCTAACGCAAAAGGAAATTCATAGAGTGAAAGTCAAAGGATGGAAAACAATACTTCATGCAACAGGAACTCAAAAAACAGCGAGTGTAGATATTCTGTTTGCAGACAATGTGAACTTCAAAGCAAGAATAGTCCAAAGAGATAAAGAAATTCACTACATAGTAGTTAGGGGAAAACTTCAAGAGGAAGATATAACAATCTTAAATATATATACATCAAATTCCAGAGCACTCAGCTATACAAAGCAAGTATTAACAGAAATGATAAACCAAATAAGCAATAACACAATTATAACAGGAGACCTTAACACACCATTGACACAAAGGGATAGATCAAATAGACAGAAAATCAGCAAAGAAATAACAGAACTGAATCACACCTGTGAACAAATGGATTTGATAGATGTATACAGAGTATTCCATCCAACAACATCAGAATATACATTTTTCTCAGCAGTACATGGGATATTCTCTAAAATAGACCATATACTAACCCAAAGAACATATTTAAGTAAATGCAAAAGAATTGAAATTATTCCATGCATGTTATCAGATCATGGCAACATGAAACTAGAAATTAATGATAAAAGAGACTGCAAAAACCCCACAAACATGTGGAAATTGAATAATACACTCTAGACCAATCAGTGGCTCACAGAGGAAATTAAAGAAGAAATTAAACAATATCTACAAGCAAATGAAAATACAAATACAACTTACCGGAACCTGTGGGATGCAATAAAAGTGGGCCTCAGAGGAAAATTTATTGCACTGAGTTACCACATTAGGAAAACAGCATGAACACAACCTGATATTACACCTGAAAACATCTACAAAAAGAAGAGCAAGCCAAGCCCAAAGCCAAAAGAAGGGAGGAAATTATAAGGATCAGAGCAGAAATTAATTCAATAGAGACTAAGAAAACAATACAAAGAATCAATGAAACAGAGAGTTGGTTCTTTGAAAGAATAAATAAAATTGATAAGCCCTTGGACAACCTAATTTAAAAAAGGAAAGAAAAGACTCAAATTCATGCAATACAGAATGAAAAAGGTGAAGTCACTGCCAAACCTGTGGAAATACAGAAGATCTTCAACACCTAATTTGAAAACCTCTAGTCTTTGATAACACAGAAGAAATGGACAGATTCCTAGAAACATATGAACCACCTGGGTCAAGAATATGTAAAACTGCTGAATAACCCAATTTCTATTAATGAAATTGAAAGTATAATTAAGTCTCTATTGACAAAGAAGAGCCCAGGCCCAGATAAATTCACTGTGGAATTCTGCAAGAAATACAAAGAAGATTTAATGCCAACACTCCTCAAACTCTTCAATGAAATCAAAAGGGAAGCAGTTCTCCCTAAGTCATTCCTGGAACCAAATATCATTCTAGTGCCAAAATCTGAGAAAGATCCAACTAAAAAAGAGAACTACAGGCCAATCTCCCTAATGAACATAGATGCAAATTTCTTGATAAAATATTGGTCAACATACGTAAATCAATAAATGTAATCTACCATATTAATAGATCCAACTGTAAGAATTACATGATCATTTCTATAGATGCAGAAAAAGCTTCTGATCTGACATTCATGATAAGAACCTTATAGAGAACTGCAACAGATGGTCTCTACTTCAAAATGATAAAGGCGATCTATGACAAACCTACAGCCAGCATCATATAAAATGGACAAAAAATGAAAGCCTTTACCTTACAATCAGACACAAGACAAGGATGTCCCTTATCACTACTCCTATACAACATAGTACTGGAAATACTAGCCAGAACAATTAGACAAGAGAAAGAAATAAAAGGAGTAAAGATAGGAAAAGAGGAAGTGAAACTATCATTATTTGTAGACAACATGATACTCTACATAGAAGACCCCCAAAATTCCATTGAAAAAATCCTAGATATAATAAATAAATTCAGCAACATAGCTGGATACAAAGTCAATATTCAAAAATCAATAGCACTCCTATACACTAACAACAATATCACCAAGCGAGAAATAAGAGAAGCCACATCCTTCACACTAGCATCCAAAAAAAAGAAATAGTTATTAATTCATCTAATGAAAGAAATAAAAGAGCTATACAGGGAAAATTACAAAACCTTGAAAAAAGAAATCGAAGAGGACCTCAGTAAATGGAAAGACATACCTTGTTCATGGATAGGAAGAATAAATATTGTGAAAGTGGACATTCTCCCAAAATTGTTATGAAGATTCAATGCTGTCCCAATGAAAATACCACTAACATACCTCTTAGATCTAGAGAAATCACTCTTAAAATTCATCTGGAACCAGAAGAGACCTAGAATATCAAAGGCAATTCTAAGCAGCAAAGCCAAGGCAGGAGGCATCACAAGCCCTGACTTATACTACAAAGTTATACTACAAAGGTATACTACAAAGTTATACTACAAAGCTATACTACAAAGCTACTGTAATAAAATCAACATGGTACTGGAATAAAAACAGATCTGAAGGTCAGTGGGATAGATTAGAAGATACAACCATAAATGTCAAACACCTTATCTTTGATAAAGGGGCCAAACATGTTCACTAGAAGAACGATAGTTTCTTTAATAAATGGTGCTGGAAAAACTGGCTTTCCATGTGCTGAAAACTAAAAGCAGACCCATGCCTTTCACCATTTACTAAACTAAAATCTAAATGGATCAAAGATATAAATATTAAAACAGAAACCCTAAACCTGTTAGAAGACAAAGTAGGTAAAAATCTTGAAGACATAGAGGTAGGTAGAGAATTCATGAACAAGAACCAAACTGCATGGGAAATACTTCCCAGAATCAATAACTGGGATCACGTCTTATTAAACAGTTTTGCCATGTCCAAAGAAATCTGCAGCAGAGTGAAAATAAAACCCACAAACTGGGAAAAAAAACTTAGTGAACTGTCCCTCAGACAAAGGAATTCTTTCTGTCTAGAACTTACAAAGAATTAAAAAAAAATCAGACCCCCGAAATTCAAAGACCCAATCCAAAAATGGGCATCCGAGATGAACACACAGTTCTCAGATGAAGAAATACGAATGGTAAATAAATACATGAAAAAAAGTTCATCATGATTGGTCATTAGAGAAATGCAAATTAAAACCACACTGAGAGTCCATCTCACTCTAGAAATAATGGACAGGATCAACAAAACTACCAACAACAAATGCTGGAGAGGTTGTGAGGAAAGAGGAACTCTTCTGCACTGTTGGTGGGAGTGTAGACTGGTGCAACCACTGTGGAACTCAGTCTGGAGATTTCTCAAGAAGCTGGGATTGGAAGTCCCATTTGACCCAGCTATTCCACTCCTAAGCATATTCCCAGAAGAACTGAAAACATCATACCACAGTGATATATGTGCACCCATGTTTGTAGAGGCACAATTTGTAATAGCCAGATCTTGGAAACAACCTAAGTGCCCATCAACTGAGTAATGGATATTAAAATTGTGGTACTTAGCTCTAAAGAATGATCACATTGAGCTATTTATGAATAAATAAATGCAACTTGAGATCCTACTCATAAGTGAAGTAAATCAAACTCACATGTATACCATGTAGTCTCCCTAGTGTAAGAAAGTGATAAGAGTACATAAGATTCTATGGTAATCATGGTTCCCCATTATATTGCTTTGAAGCCCTATAGTGTTCTCATTCATTGGTTGGAATGGTTTTATTCTGTTTTATTTGACCTTATTATGTGTTATGGAATGAATAGCTACTTTGAAGAAAACAAGACATTATGGCAGCCATTGCTGATTTAATATCATCTTGGTTTGAAGTCCTACCATGATTTTGTTCTTCTAATACCATTGATTCTATCATGTTGTTTCTTACTGGATTTTAATATGTATGATAGTATAAACAAAATTTTATGGAAAATTAGATATTATAGTGGCCATTATTCATCTTCTGTTAGTTGGTTCAGAATGCCTTGTAATAATTTTATTCTCTTGAATGCTTTTTTAAATTTTGTTATGTTTGATACTACGATGTATAAATTTATGCTCAACTATTTCAAAGAAAGATATTATGGTAGCTACTGTTAATATCTAGTTGTCTTGTTGTGAAGTGCTGTGTTGCTTGCATTGTTCTGTTGTGATCTGCCTAATTCTGTCCTCTTTTGTTTTATTCTCTGTAAAGTAAAATTAAAAAAAAACCCTACTCATATGTGAAATAAATCAGACTTGCATCTGTAAACACCAAATTGTGTCACTAGTGTAAAAAAGTAAAACATATATAAGATCCACAGGTTACAATATATGTATTAAAAGGGAAAGATCCTCTCAAAGGGAAACTATATTTTTTGATCAGACTTGCAAGCCCATATGTGGTAGCCTGAGGAAATACCATGAGAATAACAATATGCAGTATAGCAACCATTGTTAAATTCCTATCATTTTGTTTTGAAATCTTGTATCACAATTGTTTTTGTTGTTGTCATTTTACTTTTGTTGTTTTTGATTGTTTCTTCTTGATATTCCTATTTTTTTTCTCTTTGAAGAAAATAAAATAAAATAAAATAATATATACCAATGCAGGCCAAAAAAAAGGTTAAACTGATGCATGGCCCAGAAGTGTTGGTTGTCTTGGCCTCTTTTCTTGGCACCACATAAATCTGATAACTCCCAAGCTTCTAAGCCTGCTCTGTCACCCTTCACTAAATTATTCTTACTGTGGCCTTCGGAATGAGTTTCTTTGTTTAAAACTCAAGCTATTGACCAAGAAAGGGATAATGCACCTCTAGGTTTTAAAAGTTCAAAAAATAAAATGAAAGAGAGATTTTATTTGTTTCACACATGAACAGAATGTTTGTGCTGTGTATACACCTCAGTGTGAAGGCCTTCAGTTAAATTCCCAGTATGAGCAAAAACAGAACAAAAACTTTTGAGGAGACAAAATAAAGAGAATAGTATTAGCAAAGCAAATAAAATAGCATATACTATCTCCTGATAAGTACATCCTTAGAAAAGTGAATGTAACAAAAACCCAAGACAGTTTGGGAAATTTGTATGCTTTCCAGAAAATACATGATTTTTAAATTTTTTTCTTTCTTCTATTTATCCTTATTTTCTTTTGCTTTCTGTGAAAGGTTGATGGTTCTTTGGACCAAACTGAGGGCCTTGCACAGGGTAGATAAGTGCTCTGTCATTAAGCTACAACCTTAGCCCCTTGTGTGAATTTTTTAAAAACAGTAAATATTATGGCTTGTTTCTAAATGGGCCCCTGAAGCCTCATGCAATCATCATTGGGGCTTTTTTAGAGATGGCTGGGTCTAGAGTGTGTGAAGCTGGTATCAGAGTTGTTTATAAGTAAATCAGCCCACTGTTTGATTTGGTAGTTTTGAAAGTGTATAATGGGTGCTTCCCACCCTGAGGACCTGTAGCCTATATAGAATACAATGGACAGAAAGAAGGCTGCTGTTATCACTTGCTTTTGTTGCCTTGTGCCTAGCATGGACTATTTTTCTTCAGTGATGCCCCTGTACTATGCCACCCTACCTTGGAAGCACCCACTTGTGGACTGAAACCTGTACACACCATGAGTCAAAACAATCACCTTTTCTCCTTTAAATTTGGGTGTTGGGTATTTTGTCTCAGTAACTAAGGCACCCTCTTTTGTAAATTATATTAAATGTTATAAAAAGCTAGGCAACTATAAACACACTCAGCCACTTTATCTATGACAAAAAAGCCAGAAATCTTCACTGGAAGAGAGAAGCCTTTTTAAATAAATGGTGCTGGCAAAACTGGATTTCCACATGCCAGAGATTAAAACTACACCCATATCTTTCACTGTGCAATAAATTAAAATAAAAATGGATCAAAGACCTAACTATTAAAACAGAAACACTAAATCTGCTGGAAGATAGGATAGGTAGAACCCTTAAAGACACTGGTGTAGACAAACCTTTCTGAACAAAACCCTGATTATACACAGGAACTGTCATGAAGAATCTACAACTGGGATCTCATCTTGTCAAAAAAATTTATTTTGCACAAGAGGAATCACCAACCGAATGAAAAGACAACTCACAGAGTGGGAAGTGTTTTTGACCACTGTTCTTCAGACAAAGTGCTCATGTCAGAGTATATAAAGAATTCAAAAATATCAGATCCCACCCCAAACTTAAAAACCTAATCCAAAAATGGACTTCCAAAATGAATAGATGGCTCCTCAGATGAAGTAGTAGAAATGGCAAATAAGTATATGAAAAAACCTTCAATATCACTGGTCATTCAAGAGATGTAAATTAAAACAATTCTGAGAGTCCATCTCCAGAAAGAATGCTTGTTATCAATAAATCAACCACTAGCCAGGCATGGTGGTGTAAACCTATAATCACAGCACTCAGGAGGCTGAGGCAGGAGGATCATCATGTGTTCAAGGCCAGCCTAGGCTCTATGTGTTGAAAGCCAGCATGAACAGAATTTCAAGACCCTGTCTCAAAAAATTAAAAAGACAGAAGAAAAAAAAACCAGTTCAAATGGAGGCAGACCTTATCTTTGACAAACACCCCTGGGAGAAATATAGCCTCTTTAATAAATAGTCAATTGAGAGATGCAAATTAAACAATGCTGACGTTCCATCTTACTCCAGAAAGAATGATTATTGTCAAGAAAGCAACTAATAACAACTGCTGGCAGGGCTATGAGGAAAGAGGAACCCTTCTCCCGTGTTGGTGATATTATAGACTGGTGTAACCAATGTGGAAATCAAAGAAGTCCTCAAAAAAGTAAAACTAGAGGTTCTATTCAACTCTGCTATTTCCCTTCTTGTTATCTCCCCAAAAGAAGTAAAAATATCATGCCACAGCTATACATGCTGTGTACATCCATATTTAAAGTGGCACAGTTTATAATAGCTAAATATTGGAAACAATCCAGAGACCCATTAACCAATGAATGGTTAAGGGTGTGTTTTTTCTTTTTTCTTTCTTTTTTTTTGTACTGCAGATCAAACTCATGACCTTGCACTTGCCAGGCAGGCACTTAAGCCACTGAGCTAAGTCCTTTTCTTCCTTTTTTAAAAATTTTACTTAAAGAGAAAAAAAAGCAAAACAAAAAAATTGTAGAAACAATACAGAATTTCAAAAAAATAAATAGTAAGAAATCACTAGGTGATAAATTGCATATTGTCTTCTTATACATAGTTATTCAAGTTACAAAAGTAAAGCGTACAAAGTGGACATTCAAACAGTGAGGCTGCAAATAGTTCTGTTCAAGGATCCAACAAAAATGTAGCAAAATGGTTATCAGTCCTACACACTTAAACATACATGCAGTTATATCCTTTAGAACACTTTCTTTTCCTCCTTATTGCTTTTTAAGTCCATTATCTGTTATGTTTCAGCTTGCTCAGTACCTGACTGATCTGTTTTGTTGTTTTTTACTTTTTACTCACCTTATATAATTCTGTTGCCTTGTTTTTGAGTTTCTCCTCACCATTCCTCATGGATCAGCTTTGGTGGAGTTGGGAGTTTTTGGAGGTATTTTGTTACTTTGAGGGTTTATTTTTTGTTTTTTGTGATACTGGGGATCAAACTCAGGATTTCATGCTTGTCAGGCAGGCACTTATGCCACTGAGCTAAATCCCCAGCCCATTTTATTTTTATTTTGAAGGTAGTAAAATACAAAAGAACAAGACAGAACAAATCCAGTTCAGATAGTGCAGTGAAATTGGTACAAGCCTTCACAGCGGGTAACCAGGACAATAGTAATAGATACCATAGTATATCTCATTTTCTTCACAGTAGTTGTTCTTTTAATCAGGAATAGCAAAATCAAAGGAAATACAGAACATTATAGAACTTATGAAAACAATATTGAATAGAGCAGTACAATTGGAACAAAGCAAAACAATGATTGCCTTCAAAGAGAAAGTACAAGGAAATCCCCCCTATTTGCTATACTGCATATGTTCAACCTCCCAAGAGCTGCTCAGACATCTGACTCCCATTTACTAATGGGGGAGGAATTGTGAGGGATGGGATGTTTGATTCTCAGCCTGCATGCCTGTAAGCTCACAACCAGTTACCACGGTGGCAAGCTGGTTGCTTTGTTTCCCAGCACCCCAAGTTCTAACATGGCTT
The DNA here is from genome assembly GCA_004027455.1 of Hydrochoerus hydrochaeris. Lineage (NCBI taxonomy): Eukaryota > Metazoa > Chordata > Mammalia > Rodentia > Hydrochaeridae > Hydrochoerus > Hydrochoerus hydrochaeris. The sequence continues at coordinate 21,545 of PVLA01014157.1, forward strand.
GGATCTCAGGAGATGCTGGTGGTTCTTGTCCTGGGGTGGCTGCAGGTGATTTGTAATTTCTTAAATTCAAGGCATACAGAAAACAGGGAAAGGTAAAGAGCCAGAGAGCACAGGGCAGGTACCAGTTACAATTCCAGTGTCATGCCTCCATGGTCCATTCCCATCAAGAAAGCCTAGAATTAGGTTGTGGATATCTCGGGGCCTGTTATTCTATCTCCCACATCAGTTGAGTCACTTGCTAATATGTGGCTTATCTTGACCTCATCCAGATTTTCTGCTATTGGTGCAGCCTGCATTTCTCCAAATCAGCAGGTTGCTTGGGGGTGGGCGTGGCTTTCTTGTTTCCCAGCCTGTGTTCCAGAAGGCATCTGGCTGTGCCCCCTTCCTTGGCAGCCCACAAATTGCACTGATTCACAGGGAGGGCTTGCTCCTTGGTGACTTCTTGTTCTCTTCCCCATCAGTAGGTTGGAGGTTTCAGTCCATACTCAGCTGGCTCTGAGGTAGAATGGTGTGGTCAAGCCACCATTCATAGCCACTGCAAACATCAAGGAATGAACCTTTCTTTCTTTTTTGAAGATGTGCTTTTTTCATGCAACAGAGTACTATTCTACCCCCAAAAAAAGATAAGCTTGAGATGTTTCTAGCTAAATGGGTGCACTTTGAGAGCATACCCTTAAGTTAATATTTAAATACCTCATTGTTTCTATAGGTTGAGAAATCAAAAAATGTAAATGATCAAAATGTATACTAGATATTGGTAAGTGGGAGGAAAATGTTCCATTGAGGAGAGGACTAATTGAAGGAGAAGGTGGAAAGTAAAGGGACAAGAAAAAGAATAGAAGGAAAAAATGGAAATAAAGATTTTGTAAATAGGGAGGGGAAGTGAGGTTAAGGGAATGGAAGGTGATGTGAATGGAAAAAAAGAACTAAGATATATCATGTCCATGTGTAACTTCCCTATGATGAATGTTATCATTGTGTACATCTAAAATGTTCTCACAAAATAAAAAATGAATAAATTTTAAAAAAATTACCAGGAGAAACTTGAGTCCTGCAAGCAGCAAGGCCAATGTGGGACACCATGGGAAGGGATGAGTCATAAATTGGAAGCCTAATGTACACGCTCAGATCTCCATATCAGACAAAAGAATAACTTTCCTCATACAACAGGTGAATTGCTTTTATTAAATATCTATGATATTTATGACAGCTATCTTTATGACAGTTATTTTATTTGACATAATTTGATAAACTTAATGCTACATTACAGTTCACATGTGCTAATATTCTTAAATCAGTGGAAACATTTAGCTTTTTTTTCATCAAGAGATATTCCCTGGGACTTCAAGGCAATAAAGAAAGCAAGTGAATGGGTCAGGAGAATGGAAGGACAGTGTCCATCCATCTGCCAATGGCTTGAGCTAGGTGAAAACTGGGACTTGGCCACTAAGCACCTTCTGGGAATTCAGCCCCCAGCCAGCACTTCTTCTCTGAATAGAGTTCTGTATTCCAGTCAAGTCTGAATCCAGTGAAGTTACATTTGAGATGTTTGTTGTGGTTCTGTGTCAGAAATAATCAGATATTCCTAGGAATCTATAATGGCATTTAGTTATGACTTTATTCAGTACAGCAATTAGTACATTTACTATAAAGTAAATTGAAGCAGAATTGATTATTTTATTCAACTAATAAAATAAAATAAAGATTACAGTATTGGAGATTTTGTGGTTCAGTGTTTTAGGGTACTGAGAGATGTCTGATTGTCCAGGGTCTTTGGTTGCCTCTCCTTCTAGGAATCTGTTGGCAAACTTGTGGGCTGGGAGTAGGCTGGGTTTCTGGCTAGAAATAGGTCCCAGGCCTTGGACATCAAGTCCCTGGACCTCCATGTGCCTCCTCCTGGCTGTGGCTCCTTCATCTGCAAATCCTTTTGTGCATGGCTTGTTACTTGGCTCCTTCATCTGCAAATCCTTTTGTGCATGGCTTGTTACTTAAGAGAAATGTGGTGTCAAAAGCAGGGCTTGAATAGATCTTGCTTTACTGTCACTATTTAAAAAGTCATTACCAAGCCCAGAGCCATCTAGATTTTTGCTGCCTTCTCATTTTCTAGTTTTGCATTTTATGTTTAGGTGTATAGTTTTTTGGGAGGTGAGCAGGATGGAGTCTCCCTTTGTATTCCAGACTGCCACTGGCAGTAGCCCCCCAGTGACCCACCAAGGCCTAGATTTGGACACACACACCAGCACTTGGTAAGTCAGATGAGCCAACATTGTGTTTTGGCACACAAGTGGAATACAAGGGGGCAGGTGGGGCTATCCATATGTGTCTCAAAGGGCTGAGGAGAACTCCAGCAACAAAACACCAGCCCCAGCTTCCATATCTAGAAGCCAAGATCAGCCCTATAGCCAGCCCAAATCCCACTGCAAAATTGACTGGAGTATACAACACATTTCTGAGATTCGACTTGGGCCTACAACAGAACTGTGAACACCAGTGGAATTTTACTTCATTTATTTTTCTATGTTTGCTTCATTGTTTTTCCTTTTTCTGTCTGGTTGGTCTTTTTATTTTGTATAATTGTGTCCTGCTTACTTTTTAGGGTGAGGTTTGCTTTCTGTTTTTAGTCTCTTCTCTTTTCTCTTTGATAACTTACATTTATTGTCTTTCTTTTTGTTTTCATCTACTTCTAACTCTCACCAACTGTCTTACTAGATTTTATGATACTTTCATGTGAATAAACATTGTCTCTTCTCTTCCTGGTTCACTTCATTACTCCTCTGCTTCCTCTTCCATTATTTCCCTCCTCTGTCCTCCAGTCTCCCAAAAATTGGGTGATCATCCTATGCCCTCCAGCTTTGCTCCTATATTGGACCTCATTCATCTCTGTCTCACATCCTGTCCCTCTTCGTCCCCTACCCCCTCACAACATGGTAAAATTACTCCACTGAAAGGAATATCATTGCATACAAGTTCCTGGTATATGCTGTATTGTGTCATAATTGTGGCATTTTCTCCTGTGGTTAAAAGAATCAGGCTAATTGTTACCACAGTTTGCCAGTATCCAGGCTGTGTTCAAGACTGTTACTGATAACTGTACTACTGCCAACATATCATAGCTGTGAAAACCAGTTTTTCTATCTTGTATGACAACACTGTGAGTGTATGGGATCATCACCATCACCTTAATACAGTACCAAAGAACTGGGTGCTGATCCAAAGAGGTAGCCAATTCTCATCCTCAACATATTAGGAAGTTAGGTTCTTCTGATAGATGCAAAGACCAAGAACCATCTGCATCTAGGAGATCTCCATGAGGAGCAACTATTTCCGAGGGAAGCCTTGATATTAAGCTATCTACCACAAGAAATCTATAAGCATCACCACAGAAAACAAAATAATACAAAAATAGAAAACATCATATGACAAGACACAGAAGCAGAATGCAACTCCAGGCCCTCGAACCCACCCAGGACAGCTCCAGAGCAAACTGAGGAAATCAGAAGCCAACCACTGGAAATGACAGCTCCAGAAGTGAAAATACAAATGGAAGAGACTATAGAACAAGTCATCTCTTAAGTACAAACAGAAGTGATGATCAAAATGAATGACATTAAAGCAGATAGACAAAAAAATAGAGCTCAGGGAAACAATGGAAACCAGAAATACCCAGCATAGTAAAGAAATAGAATGCATGAAACAGATACAAACAAAAGTCCAGAAGATTCAAAACTCCATTGAAAATATATTCAACAAACTGAAGGCAATGATAGAATATCAGATCTAGAAGACAGGATTGTGGCCAGCAACCCTAAAAAGAAAGACTCTTAATAGGAGCAAGTGACCATGAAAATACCCAACAGCTACAAGATGAAGCAAAGAACAACATAAGAAAGATTGGAGTCAGTGAGAAAGCCAGAGACAGTGCAGAAGACATAATGAATTTTTCACATAAATGGTAGAAAACTTCCCAAATATTGATTTAGAATTGGACATGCTAATAAATGAAGCATATAAAACTCCAAATGGCCATGACAAAAAAATCTACTCCAAAGCACATAATAAATATTCTGGAAATTCAGCACAAGATCAGAATATTAAAAGCAGCTAGAGAAAAGAAATCATCTATAAAGGCAAACTTAGAATCACAGCAGACTTATTAACACAAACCCTTAAATCAAAGAAAGGTTTACATAAGACATTCAAGCCCTAAAAAAATCTTCAACCAGATTGATGTACCTCATAAAGCTATTTTTCAAAATAAATGGAGAAATAAAATATGTCCATGACAAAGAACAGCTGAAGAAATTTATGATCACCAAACCAGCTCTTTAGAATGCTGTACAGGATATATTAAGAAAAGATAAAAGATATCAGAAACATGAATGTGAAGAGAAAAAATTACCAAGGAAGGCAAGCAATCAAAAAGGAGAAAGACAGAGAACTAGCAAAAGAAAAATAACATGGAAAAGATAAGCCAATACATATAAGTTATAACCATCATTATAAATGGTCTCAATTCTCCAAAAAAATAGACTGGCAGAATGGATCAACAATATACTGCATTCAAGAAACACATTCAACCCAAAAAGAAATTCATAGACTAAAAGTTAAAAGATAGATAACAATTTTCCATGCCACAAGAAAAAAAGCAGAGATAATTATTCTGAGAAAATGTAAACTTAAGCCAAAACTAATCAAAAGAGACAAGATAGTATATATTTGTGAAGGGAAAACTCCAAGAAGAAGAGATAAAAATCATATGTGTGTGTGTGTGTGTGTGTGTGTGTGCCAATGTTTATAGCAGCACAATTTGTAATAGCTACATCTTGGAAACAACCCAAGTGCCCATCAACTTCTGAATGGATTAAAAAGATGGTATTTTTATACAGTAGAGTAGTCATCATAAAGAAGGATAAACTAGAGACTTTTATAGGTAAATGAATGCAACGTGACACCATACTCCTAAGTGAAATAAATCAGACTTGCATGTGTAAATGTCCTTTTGTCTCCTTAATGTAAACAACTGAAAGAGTAAGACCCAAAATGTACAATAGATTTTGTGAAAATTGATGAAAGTGTTCAAAAGGAAAGAACAACTGGGATGGGAGAAAGTAGAAAAGGAAAAAAGGAAAAGATTATATATATAAATCTCTGTTCATTAAAAGAGTGGTTTGTGCTTTCACTTACATTTTTTCATATCTATATCTTGTACTACATTGAAGATAGCATTATGTAATAACCATTTTTAGTTTCCCATTATGTTGGTTTGAAATTCTGTACCATTGTTTGTAGTCTTTTGGTTTTTTCTTTAAATAAAATTTTATATATAAAATAGTTAAAAAGAAAAGAAAATTACAGTACTCTTAAAAAGAGATCAAAGAAAATATCAGAAAATCTAAAGATATCCTTGCTCACATATCA